>JAJFZO010000609.1:2605000-2677500 GCA_021397835.1 Moringa oleifera | reverse complement strand
GGAACAAGCACACTTAGAGAGCACAGTACAATAGAGAGTTGTATGCTGCGTTCGGGAAGGATGAATCGCTCCCAAGAAGGAATCTATTTGTTCTCTCCCAATTGGTTGGACCATAGGTGCAATAATTTACTTCACGGGCGAGGTCTCTGGTTCAAGTCCAGGATGGCCTAGCTACGCTAAGAAAAAGAATAGAAGAAGCATCTGACTCTTTCATGCATGCTCCACTTGGCTCAGGGGGATATAGCTCAGTTGATAGAGCTCCACTTTTGCAATTGGGTCGTTGCGATTACAGGTTGGGTGTTAATTATCCAAGCAAGAATGATAGTATCTTATACCTGAACCGGTGGCTCACTTTTTTGAAGTAATGGGGAAGAGGACTGAAACATGCCACTGAAAGACTCTACTAAGACAAAGATGGGTTGTCAAGAACATAGAGGAGGTAGGATGGTCAATTGGTCAGATCTAGTATGGATCGTACATGGACGGTAATTAGAGTCGGCGGCTCTACTAGGGTTCCTTCATCTGGGATCCTTGGGGAGGAGGATCAAGTTGGCCCTTGCAAATAGCTTGATGCACTATCTCATTTCAACCCTTTAAGCGAAATGCGACAAAAGGGAGGAAAATCCATGGGCCGACCCCATCATCTCCACCCCGTAGGAACTACGAGATCACTCCGAGGATGCCTTCGGTATCCAAGGGTCGCGGACCGACCATGGAACCTTATTCAATAAGTGGAATGCATTAGTTGTCCGCTTTCAGGTTAGGCAGTAAGTGTCAAAAAAGGGCAATCACTCATTCTTAAAACCAGTATTCGAAAGAGTCAGGGTGAAAAAAAGGGGGAAAGCTTTCCTTTCCTGGTTCTCCTATAGCTGGATCCTCCGAAACCACAAGAATCCTTAGTTAGAATGGGATTCCAACTCGGCACCTTTTGAGATTTTGAGAAGAGTTGCTCTTTGGAGAGCACGATACGATGAAAGTTGTAAGCTGTGTTTTGGGGGGAGTTATTATCTATCGTTGGCCTCTATGGTAGAATCAGTCGGGGAATTGATAGGTGGTGGTTTACCCTGTGGCGGATGTCAGCGGTTCGAGTCCACTTATCTTCAACTCTTGAACTTAGCCGATACAAAGCGATATGATAGCACCTCATTTTTTCGATTCGGCAGCTCGATCTATGATTTCTCATTCATGCACATTGATAAGATAAGATCCTTCCATTTAGCAGCACCTCAGGATGGCATCGCCTTAAAGCTAAGGGTGAGGTTCAAACGAGGAAAGGCTGGATACCTAGGCACCCAGAGACGAGGAAAGGCATAGTAAGCGACGAAATGCTTGAGGGAGTTGAAAATAAGCATAGATCTGGAGATTCCCGAATAGGTCAACCTTTCGAACTGCTGCTGAATCCATGGGCAGGCAAGAGACAACCTGGCGAACTGAAACATCTTAGTAGCTAAAGGAAAAGAAAGCAAAAGCGATTCCCGTAGTAGCGACGAGTGAAATAAGAGCAGCCTAAACCGTGAAAACAGGGTTGTGGGAGAGTAATAAAAGTGTCGTGCTGTTAGGCGAAGCGGTGGAGTGCTGCACCCTAGATGGCGAGAGTCCAGTAGCTGAAAGCATCATTAACTACGCTCTAACCCGAGTAGTACGGGGCACGTGGAATCTCGTGTCAATCAGTAAGGACCGCCTTACAAGGCTAAATACTCTTGGGTGACCGATAGTGAAGTAGTACCGTGAGGGAAGGGTGAAAAGAATCCTCATAGGGGAGTGAAATAGAGCATGAAACCGTAAGCTCCCAAACAGTGGGAGAAGCCCAAGGCTCTGACCGCGTGCCTGTTGAAGAATGAGCCGATGTCTCATAGGCAGTGGCTTGGTTAAGGGAACCTACCAGAGCCGTAGCGAAAGTGAGTCTTCATAGGGCAATTGTCACTGCTTAAGGACCCGAACTTAGGTGATCTGTCTGTGACCAGGATGAAGCTTGGGTGAAACTAAGTGGAAGTCTAAACCGATTGGTGTTGAAGAATCAGCGGATGAGTTATGGTTAGGGGTGAAATGCCACTCGAACCCAGAGCTAGCTGGTTCTCCCCGAAATGCGTTGAGGCACAGCAATTGACTGGACTACTAAGGGCAAAGCACTATTTCAGTGCGGGCCGTGAGAGTGATACCAAATCAAAGCAAACTCTGTATACTAGATATGACTTTAAATAACAGAGGTCAAGGTCAGCTAGTGAGATGATGGGGGATAAGCTTCATCATCGAGAGGGAAACAACTCGGATCACCAACTAAGGCCCTCATATGACTACTTAATGATAAAGGAGGTAGGGGTGCAGAGATAGCCAAGAGTTTTGCCTAGAAGCAACCACCTTTAAAAGAGTGCATAATAGCTCACTGATTGAGAGCTTTTGCGCCAAAGATGAATGGGGCTAAGCGATCTGCTGAAGTTATAGGATGTAAAAATGCATCGGTAGGGGAGAGTTCCACCTTTGAGGGAAGCACCCGCGCGAACAGGGGTGGTCGAAGCGAAAGTGAGAATGTCAGCTTGAGTAACACAAACATTGGTGAGAATCCAATGCCCCAAAAACCCAAGGGTTCCTCTGCAAGGTTCGTCCATGGAGGGTGAGTCAAGGCCCAAGTTCAGGCCAAAAGGCGTAGTCGATAGATAACAGGTGAATATTCTTGTACTACCCTTTATTGGGCCAGAGGGATGGAGGAGGCTAGGTTAGCCAAAAGATGGTTATCAGTTCAAGGATGCAAGGTGCCCCTACTTTTTCAGGGTAAGAAGGGGTTGAGAAAATGCCCCGAGCCAATGTTTGAGTACCAGGCATTACGGCGCTGAGGTAACCCGTGCTATACTCCCAAGAAAAGCTTGAATGACCTTCAATAAAAGGGTACCTGTACCCGAAACTGATACAGGTGGGTAGGTAGAGAATACCTACGAGCACGAGATAACTCTCTCTAAGGAACTCGACAAAATAGCCCCGTAACTTCTAGAGAAGAGGTGCCTACTCACAAAGGGGGATGCAATGACCAGGCTTGGGCGACTGTTTACCAAAAACATAGGTCTCCGCAAAGTCGTAAGACCATGTATGGGGGCTGGCGCCTGCCCAGTGTCGGAAGGTCAAGGAAGTTGGTGGCCTGATGACAGGGGAACCAATGACCGAAGCCCAGGTGAATGGCGATCATAACTATAACGGTCCTAAGGTAGCAAAATTCTTTATTGGGTAAGTTTTGACCTGCACGAAAGGCGTAACAATCTAGGTACTATCTCGGAGAGAGGCTCGATGAAATAGACATGTCTGTGAAGATGCAGACTACCCGCACCTGGACAGAAAGACCCTTTGAAGCTTCACCGTTCCTTGGGATTGGCTTTGGGCTTTTCCTGCACAGCTTAGGTAGAAGGCGAAGAAGGCCTCCTTTCGAGGGGGCCCGAGCCATCAGTGAGATACCATTCTGGAGGAGCTAGAATTTTAACCTTGTGTCAGGACCTACGGGCCAAGGGACAGTCTTAAGTGGACAGTTTCTATGGGGCGTAGGCCTCCCAAAAGGTAACGGAGGCGTGCAAAGGTTTCCTCAGGCCAAACGAAGATTGGCCCTTGAATGCAAAGGCACAAGTTGAGCTTGACTGCAAGACTCACCCATCGAGCAGGGATGAAAGTCGACCTTAGTGATCCGACGGTGCAAAGTGGAAGGGCTGTCACTCAACGGATAAAAGTTGCTTTAGGGATAATAGGCTGATATTTCCCAAGAGCTCACATAGACGGGAAGGTTTGGCACCTCGACGTCAGCTCTTCGCCACCTGAGGCTGCAGTATATTCCAAGGGTTGGGCTGTTCGCCCATTAAAGCAGTACGTGAGCTAGGTTTAGAATGTCGTGAGACAGTTCGGTCCATATCTGGTGTGGGCATTAGAGCATTGAGAGGACCTTTCCCTAGTATAAGAGGACCGAAAAGGACGCACCTCTGGTGTACCAGTTATCGTGCCCACGGTAAACACTGGTTAGCCAAGTGTGGAGTGGATAACTGCTGAAAGCATCTAAGTAGTAAGCCCACCCCAAGATGAGTGCCCTCTTATTTCGACTTCCCCAGAGCCTCCGATAGCACAGTCTAGACAACAACGGGTTCTCTGCCCCTGCGAGGATGAAGTGACAGAAGTTTTGAGAATTCAAGAAAAGGTCACGGCGAGACGAGCCGTTTATCATTACGATAGGTGTCAAGTGGAAATCCAGTGATGTATGCAGTTAAGGCATCGTAATAGACCAATAGGTTTGAACCTTGTTCCTACATGACTCGATCAATTCGATGAGGCACTCGCCATCTATTTTCATTCTTCAACTCTTTGACAATACGAAAAAACCATTGTTTAACTCTTTGACAAAATGAAAAAAGCAAAAGCTCTGACCTCCCTCTCTATCTATCCAAAGGATGGAAGGGCGAAGGCCTTTAGTGTCCCCTCCAGTCAAGAATTGGAGCCTCACAATCACTAGCCAATATGCTTTTCTTGCATGCCTTTCTTCGTTCATGGTTTGATATTCTGGTGTCCTAGGTGTAGAGGAATAACACCAATCCATCCCAAACTTGGTGGTTAAACTTTACTGCGGTGACGATACTGTAGGGGAGGTCCTACAGAAAAATAGCTCGACACTAGGATGATAAACAGCTTAACACCTTTCATTCTTATTACTTTTTCAATATGAAAAAGAAAAAAATGAAAAATGAAAAGGTCGTCTTATTCAAAACCAAAACCCCAATTATGAAATCCCTTCTCTCCCACTTGACACCTCGGAACGCACTGTTCTTATAGAGAGAAAAGCACTTCCACATCTTTTAATCCTCTTAACCATCAGTTAAAGATATTGCATAAAAAGTATCTATGTAAGCATAATTAAATAACCAATCATATATCCAATTTTTTATTTTGTCCCACAGAATTCTCTTAGGATCTTTTTTCAAAAATGAATTAAGTAAGTTTAAATTCTATAAAGATGAATAAAAAGGTTTATATAAAAAAGATGCTATAAATATTTCGAAATAAGCTGTACTTACTAAAAAATTTGCATTTGTCAAAAATTCATCCCAATCCTTTTTTTTTTTAAATTTTGATGTAAAAGGTCTATAGACGAAGTTAACAATTTTGATAATATATCAAAATCTATTCCTTCTTAAGTAAAAGGAATTCCTATGGCTCCAACAAACAAGGTAAATATAACCAATATAAGCATAGGAAATTGGATAGTATTGTTCGATTCATGGGGATAAGATAAAGTCGTCTTAACGCCAAAATGAGTAATAGTAATAAAAGTTCTATTTTTTACATAACTAACAATTCGATATACCTTTTTCCAAAAAAAAAAAAAAAGCTCTTTCGGTATTATTCATTGTTAATAAAGGTACTAAACGAAAATTTCTGTTAATCCTTTTTGGGTTTTTTTTACCCCATAGAGATATTGAATAGAAAGAGCTACTTTTTTTTTCACTGTAATTTTGAAAATGAATGTTTAAATGTCCTTCAAAAGTAAGTAAATATATCCTAAACATATAAAATGTGGTTAATCCGGCTGTAGAACAAGCTATTACTGCAAAAATCGGTGAATACAACCAACTATCATTAATAATTTCATCTTTAGACCAAAAACAAGCAAGGGGGAATACCACAAAGAGAAAGTGCACCTAATAAAAAAGCAATTTTTGTAATTGGCACACGCTTTCTTAAACAACCCATAAGAACAATATTCTGGCTTTTAAGTGTAGAATATCCAACAATAGCTTCAATTGAATGAATAATTGATCCGGATCCTAAAAATAATAATGCTTTTGAATAAGTATGAGTAATCAAATGAAATAAAGCGGCTCGATAAGACCCTATACCTAGAGCTAACATCATATAACCTAATTGAGACATTGTAGAATAGGCTAAGCTTTTCTTAATATCTTTTTGAGCAAGAGCTAAAGTAGCTCCTAATATTATTGTTATTATACCTATCAAAGAAATTAGATACATTATGTAAGGTATGACTATGAAAAGAGGAAGAAGCCAGGCTACAAGAAAAATTCCCGCCGCTACCATAGTAGCAACATGTATAAGAGCCGAAATAGGAATAAGACCTTCCATGGCATCAGGTAACCATACATGAAGGCGAATTACACGGATTTAGCAATTGGGCCTGTAAATAATAGAAAAGCACACAAAGTAAGGAATAAAAAATTAACTTGATTTTTATAAATCAAGTTATTGAATATTTCGAACAAATTTTGAAATTTGAAACTACCCAATATTCAATAAAGGCCTAAGATTCCTAATAATAAACCAAAATCCCCTACACGATTAGTTACAAAGGCTTTTTGACAAGCATTTGCTGAAATACGTCGTGTGAACCAAAAACCTATTAATAAATAAGAACACATTCCAACTAATTCCCAAAAAATATAAACTTGTATCAAATTAGAACTAGTAACTAATCCCAACATTGAAGTATTGAAAAAATTCATATAAGCAAAAAATATCAAATACCCTTGATCATGAGAAATATAATTGACACTATAAATAAGAACAAAAATTCCAACAGTTGTGACTAATATTGACATAATAGAAGTAAGTGGATCAATAAAGTGGCCGAACTCGAAAGAGAATTCATTATTTATGGTCTAAGACCATACATATTAATAAGTGAAACTTGGAGTTATTTATCGAATAGCTAGATCGACTGAAAAAATCATAACTATACGTAACAATAAAATACTAAAAAAAGATCACATACGGTGAAGATTCTTTGTTGCCATCGAAAAAAGTAGAAGTCCTATTCCTAGTAAAGTAGGAACTGGAAGTGGAATGAAAAGTATGATCCATGATTATTGATA
This sequence comes from Moringa oleifera, assembly GCA_021397835.1. NCBI lineage: Eukaryota > Viridiplantae > Streptophyta > Magnoliopsida > Brassicales > Moringaceae > Moringa > Moringa oleifera. Next base: position 2,670,652 of record JAJFZO010000609.1, on the reverse strand, counting down.
TGTGTGTTCCATAAAAAAAAATTTATCTTATTCTTAATTAATTATTAATTATTTATGATTCACCAATTCTTATCTCAAAGGGGAAAATAAAAACATCAAGATATTTCAAACTTAAATAAAAATTTTTTCTATTCAAAATTAGTCTCAATCAAATACTTCAAAATCAAGAAATTAGAAGTGGTTAAATGATATGACTAAGTCATTGTTGAAAAAAATGAAAAAAGAAAATAATTACTTTTTTATTAAGTTTATTAAGCAAGATCTTTATGAAAATATAGAAAAATTCAATTATTATTACAATCCAATAATTTATATACATATATCAAAAATAGAATAAAGATTTACAATACAAACAAAAAAGTACTTGATATGAATCATAATTATAGGATGAACCAAAGCTTTATCTAACAAAGAAACTAGTTATTTTAGTTTGTTATCCTTAACTAGTTCATTGTGGAACTGATTGATTGTCTTCCATTACAATAAATGACACTTATGCTTGTAAGAAAGAATATTCCAATTTTTTTTTATGATATGAACCTAATTTTTTTTTATACAAAATCGTGTATCGATTAACTAAACTACTGGTCTGATTCGAATTTGAAAATTTAAATCAGGTGTACTCTTTCTTCGAGTTTGATCGATTAATAAAAAAAATAAAAGCTTTTTATTAGATAAAACGTAAAAGAGGGTTCTTAAATTTTTCGATGTCTTTTTCCTATATAAATATAAATAGAAATGTAGCACGACAAAAATAGATAGAGATGGATGAAAAGAGAAAAGAAAAAAATTTGAATTTTTTCGTCAACTTCAACCAATTTGACTTATATTATATGGGATAGTATATTCTATAAATTTGAATGGGAATATAAAACATACCAATAAATACAAATTTTTCTTTCTTCCGGCTATTGTAATGGACTAAAAATAAAGAAAATCCTATATCATATTGTTTTTTCTTTTTTGTTTTTTTTTTCAAGTAATGGAATATTTTATGCTATTTTTACACATGTATTTAGAGTTTTTTGTTTTGAAGATAGTATATATAATCTAAAGAAAAAAATAAAATAAATATAAATAGATAGATAAGGAACAGGAAAAAATGATTGTTTTGAACAATAAATGTCTTTCACATCCAACTACAGCATTAAATAACCTTTTTCGTTTTTGAATGACAGTTCCAAAAAAACATACTTCTATACCAAAAAAGTGTATTCGTAAAAATATTTGAAAAAAGAAGGGATATTGGGCAGTGTTGAAAGCTTTTTCGTTAGTGAAATCTCTTTCTACAAGGAATTCAAAAAGTTTGTTTGTACGACAAATAAATAAAACTAAATAAAAAAACATTAAACTAATCTGAATCGACCTAACTCGAAAAGCTAATTTTTTTTAGAATATGGAAGTAATGAGTATAAAAGGAATGATTTTCAGTCCCTAATGTTTTGAACTCATCGATTTTTTCCTACTAAATTATAAAATAATAAAAGATCACTTTTTTTTAGAATAAAATAAAGACAAGATATAAGATTTCGCAATGGTTAATGATGCACGTAAGTATGATGGTATTAGGCTATGCCGCTCTGTTATGTGGATCATTATTATCAGTAGCTCTTCTACTCATTACATTTCGCAAAGTCATAAAATTTTTAGTAAAAGTAATAATTTCTTAAATGAGTCATTTTCTTTTGGTAAAATTCAATACATGAATGAAAAACGCAATATTTTACTAAACACTTATTTTCTTTCTTTTAGAAATTATTACAGGTATTGATTGATTCAACAATTGGATCATTAGAGTTATTGTATTATTAGTCTTGGGTTTATTTTTTTAACCATAGGCATTCTTTTAGGAGTAGTATGGGTTAATGAGGCATGGGGATCATATTGGAATTGGGACCCAAAAGAAACTTGGGCCTTTATTACTTGGACCATATTCACGATTTATTTACATATTCAAAGAAATATCAATTTGGCAGGTATAAATTCTGCAATTGTGGTTTCTATAAGCTTTCTTATAATTTGGATATGCTATTTTGGGGTCAATCTATTAGGACTAGGTTTACATAGTTATGGTTCATTTACATTAACATCTAATTGAATTGAAGAAAAGGGCTAACAAATATAAAAGATGGGATAGTGTATATATATATATAGAAGTAAGAAAATTGAGTGCAAGACGTCAGGAACCTTTTTGAATCACTACACTACTTGATTCAAAAGGTTCTGACAAATACCAAGCATGTTTGATTACAATTCAATTTCATTTTTTATTCATGAAAACTATCTATAAAAATAAGTAGATAGAATAGCTTCGACCTTATCACTTGATAGTACAAAAACGAAATCCGGATAAATACCACTAACTATTACGGGTAGAAGAATCGAGATCGAAACAAATAACTCCCGTGGTCCAGAATCAAAAAAATACAAGTTTGGGTCATTAATTAGCTTGTATCCATAGAACATTTGGCATGACATAGATAATGAATAAATAGGAGTTAATATCATTCCAATTGCCATTACAAAAGAAATTAGTATTTTGGCATTAAAAAATATCTTTGGCTGTAATTATTCTAAAAAATACTATTAATTCTGCAACAAAACCACTCATCCCCGGTAATGCAAGGGAAGCCATCGATAAGATACTGAACATTGTAAATTTTTTTGGAATTGAGATAGCCATTCCGCCCATTTCGTCAAGATAAACAAGACGTATTCTATCATAACTTGTTCTTGCCAAGAAAAAATGTGCAGCACCAATAAATCCATGAGAGACTATTTGTAAAATGGCTCTATTGAGTGCCGGATCGATTATAGAATCAATTCCTATAATTATGAAACTCATATCATATACGAAAGAATAGGCTATTCTTTTTTTTAAAATTACGTTGACCAGGAGATGTTAAAGCTGCATAAATTATTTGAATTGTACCTACTACCAACAATGAGGGAGAAAATATAGAATGAGCATGGGGTAATAATTCCATATTGATTCGAACCAACCCATATGCTCCCATTTTTAATAAGATTCCGATGGGGAGCATACAAGTACTGTAATGTGCCTCTCCATGGGTGTTTAATAGCCATGTATGTAAGGGTATAATTAGTGATTTGACGACAAAAACAATAAGAAATCCAATATAAAATATTATTTTGAATGCAACAGGATACGATTGATTTGTTAATATTTCAAAATTTAATGTTGGTTCATTGGAACCATATAAACCGATACCGAAACTCCTATTAATAGAAAAACAAAACTTCCTGCAGTGTACAAAATAAACTTTGTAGCTGAATACAGATGTTTCTTTCCTCCCTACATGGATAGAAGTAGATAAACTGGAATTAATTCTAACTCCCACATGATGAAAAAAAGTAAAAGGTCTCGAGAAGAAAATGATCCTATTTGACTGCTGTACATTGCTAACATTGAAAAATGGAATAATCAAGAATCTCGAGTAACTGGCCGAGCCGCTAAGGTAGTTAAAGTAGTGATAAATCCCGTCAGTAAAATAAGACCTATGGAAAGTCCATCTATTCCCAATCTCCAGTAAAAATCAAAAAAATTGATCCATTTATAATCTTTCGTCAACTGAATCAATGGATTGTCCAATTAGAAATGATAACAAAATGCATAAGTCATTAGAAGGAGTTCTAAGACACATATAGATATTGTATACCACCTATTTACTTATTTCCTCTATGAGGGAGAAAAAAATTAAAGAACTTGCAGATATGGGCAAAACTACAATTATTGTTAACCAAGGAAAATAATTCGTGGTAAAGACAAGATACACTTGGAACAAAAATCCGTACTCGAAAAAAATAGAATATGTTTTTCGAGTACGGGTTTCTGTCAATAAAAAAAAATCAAATGTATTCAAGTGAGGTTTTCTAGAATGTATCAATAAGCTAGACCCATGCTTTGAGTTGTTTCATGCCATAAATAAACTCGAACGCTCAAGAAATCTGTTGGACAGGCAGATCCACATCTCTTACAACCAACACAGTCCTCTGTTCTTGGAGTAAAAACTATTTGCTTAGCTTTACATCCGTCCTAAGGTATCATTTCCAATACATCTGTGGGGCTGGCTCGAACACATTGAGTACATCCTATACATGTATCATAAATTTTTACTAAATGTGACATAGGATTTATAAATTTTTGAATATCATAAATTTTCAATCTAGTAAACTTGTAAATGAATCATATATTTAAAGACTAGATAAATCAATAATTTACTTTACTAGTAATTTTTCTAATCAACTTATTTCTGGATTAACTCATAAGGGAGGGCCAATATACTGTGATTTCTGACGTTTTCACAAATATGATCTATTAAACGTATTATACATGTTAATTCAAATTGATGAATATTATCTTAATGTTACTTATTCAACAAAGTCGATTGGTTGATATGAGTGGATTTTATGTTACGATAAATTGATTAAACAATAGATAATCCAATAGCTGTTTCGACAGCTGCAATTGCTATAACAAAAATTGAGAAAATATCCCCTTTTAATTGGCGATTATAAAAAAAATCAAAAAATATTATGAAATTCATATTAACCGCATTCAGGATAAGTTTTAGACATATAAGAGTCCTAACCATATTTTGACTCATAATCAATCCATAAATACCGATAGAAAATAAATAGGCACTCAAAACGAGTACATGTTTAAGCATCATTGACCAACTCCTTTTAAATGTTACAAATTTCCATTTAGTTCAATATGGCCAATGCAATAATTCAACGGATTCGATTGACTAGAATATAACAAGTACAGATCAAAAGAATATATTGGTAATAGATCAAATAAAATAATTAATTTCTATTTTTGACATAAATAGTATTCAAATAGAATTGAAGGGAAATGGGTGTGATAACACAGAAAAAGTTTTGTTTGGATTGCTCTTTCTAATTAAAAAGATTTATTACTGACAAGCCACGACAATTGCACCTATCAAAGCAACTAAAAGAATTATTGAAATGAGTTCAAATGGAAGAAAAAAATCTGTTGATAAATGAATTCCAATTTGTTGAGTACTGCTTATCAAATCTTGCTCTAGAATCTGATTTAATCTTGTATTCCAAATAACCCTGTACCATGATGTATCTAGAATAGTAGTAATTAACGAAAGAAAAATACTTGTACAAACCAATGAAGTAATCCCATCCCCAACTGTCCACAGATTAAAATCTGTGTAATATTTTGAACCATTCATGAACATCACAGCAAATATGATTAAAACATTTATGGGCCCCACGTAAATAAGGAGTTGTGCAACAGCTACAAAATGGGAATTTGATTGAATATAGAATAAGGATATGCAAACAAGAACAAATCCCAATGAAAAGGCAAAAAAAAATTGGGTTGGTAAGTAATACCACTCCCAAACCTCCTAATATAAGACCTGATCCTATAAAAACTAAAAGCAAATCATGTATTGGTCCAGGCAAATCCATTAGATGTAAAAAGAAGAGATAAATAAATGAAAATGCTTTTCATGATCTTATTAACTTGACCAGGAAATTTATTTATAATACATTCCTAATTGTATTAAATTATAATATAATGGGTATGAATTGATGTAAGTACAGGCCTAGTTATTGGACAATTTCGTTCTTTTCTTTATTCAAAAGGGTATTTTGAACCTATATTTCAAAAGAATTATAGAGATATTAGATTAATAAAATAAATTTTTAATACAAATTAAGTTGTAAGTCTCATCAACCAATTTATAGTCAGAATTTGTAGTTATTGACCAAGCAAAGAAAAAGATCTCATTCTTTTAAACCAAAGATGAACCTTAGTATTTTTCAATTACTCCTTAATCAAATCAAAAGGTTTACCTACTTTTTCTTTGAGACGATTTCAAAATTGTTCGAATTGTATAATCGTCAATTACTGACATTGGTAAACGACCCAAAGCAATTTGATTATAATTCAATTCGTGACGATTGTAAGTCGAAAGTTCATATTCTTTGGTCATTGATAAACAATTTGTTGGACAATACTCAATGCAGTTACCATAAAATATACAGATTCCGAAATCAATACTATAATTAAGCAATCGTTTCTTTCGAATATCAGTTTCAAATTTCCAATCAACAATAGGCAGATCTATAGGACATACCCAAACACATACTTCATAAGCAATGCATTTATCAAATTCAAAATGGATTCAACCATGGAAATGCTTTGATGTTATTAATTTTTCATAAGGATATTGAATAGTTACACATAAATGATTTTCATGGGATGAGGTAATCATGAAACTTTGACCAATGTACCTTGCAGCTCAGACTGTTTGTTGACCATAATTCATGAACCCAGTTACCATAGGGAACATATCGTAAATATCTATGAATAATTTTATCTTTGTTTCTTTCTCTTGTTTGAACCAAGTCATGAATGTCGTATTCCATTTTTTTTTCTTTACATTATAGTGAAATGAGTTGGGAACAAGTTGTTAATAATAGATTACCAAGAGAAATAGGTAAAAGAAATTTCCATCCAAGATTTAATAGTTGGTCCATTCTTAGCTAGGTAAAGTCCATCTTGTTGTGATAGGAATGAACAAGAACAAATAAGTTTTAGCTAATGTAATAAAGATACCAATTGTTGTTCCAAGGATTCCATCCGTTTTATTTATTTCAACTAGCTCGAGAACCGATATGTATGGAATAAAAATATTCCAACTGCCCAAGTATAGAACTATTACAAATAATGAAGAAACAAATCGATTTAGATAGAAAGCAACATAAAATAAACCAAATTTAATACCTGAATATTCGGTTTGATAACCTACTACTAATTCTTCTTCTACTTCTGGTAAATCAAAGGGTAACCTCTCACATTTTGCTGGGGAAGAAATTAGAAAAATGATAAACTCAATAGGTTGACGCCATAAATTTCACCCCCAAACCCCATATTTTGACTGCGCCTCAACTATATCAACTGTACTTGAACTGTAGATAATCATAGTCGGTGATAACATCATTGTTCCCATCGTTATTACAAAACTGTACATGAGGTTTTCACCTCATATGGCTCCTCATGGGCTGCAAATAAATCTAAGGATCGGATCGGTATTATTTATCTTTATATGGTTGTAGAATATATGAAATCAAAATCTATCGGAAGGCCTAAAATTATACCAATGAAATTTTTTCTGCTATAACTATAATAATAAATAAAAAAAAAGTGCTTCTGAATTCATCTCATCCCTTAATAATTTCAATTTATATTTATTAAGTAATAACTTAATCCTTCACCTTCAACAAAATACTCATTGTAGAAATATCAATAGGTATTTCAGCCCATCATTTTCAATTACGAACAAGAATAGACATTCCATTAGTTCATGACTTATGACACAAATTTGATTTCTCAAAGTATATGAAAGAAATACTAAAATAAAAAAGATCTCTTTTTTTTTTTGTTCCTATTCTTCTTTCTGAGAAAAAAACGGGTGGGCTAAAAGCTAAAATGAAAATAAAATAATAAAGGATTATTTCGTTATTGATAGTCATTGCTTTAATTGATGGATAAGAGCATACTCTGGATCAGAAGCATAGGGAGTATTGCCTGATCATTTCTACCAACTTAAAGCCCCAATTAGCATTCTTTTGTGTAATGCAGAAATAGAATATCCTTTTACTTTTTAAAACATTTTTGTAATCGCCATTACTAATCCTTTGTGTCTTTTGGTGTTCCTAATCATCCAATCGTTTTTGCTCAATCCCCCCCTTGGTACTACATGGATGGTAATCCATACAACCGATAATGAAAACATCATATGGTTAATCTTTTGAACCCGCTTCAAGCTAGGATGACTAATAAACCAATCTTGGGGTAAAGTGGCTCTTTCACTTATATTTATTTCTGCCTAACTCTTGTACATAGAAAATGAGACTCAATTTTTCTTTTTACTGCGAATTTATAAGTTGTTTTCTTTCACTCATATAACTATCTAATTTACTTTATTAACATTAACCCCAAAGATGAATAATGAAGATATTTATTCAATTCATTCACCTTATTTTTCTAGAACGAAAGAAATAAGGAAAAGAAAAGTTTATGTTTCAACAAATCACACATAGAGATATTGATAAAACACATAGAGTTAATGGTATTTCATAACTAATCGATTGAGCAGCTACTCACAGACCACCTAAAAAAGAATATTTATTATTTGATCCATATCTTTTCATAAGAAGTCCAATAGGAGCAATACTTGAGATGGCAATCCATAAAAAAATACCAATATTGAGATAAGCTAAAACAAGGTGATTACCAAAAGAATTACTGAATAAGTTAGTAAAATTGATATAACTACTATAGACGGTCCAATACTAAATAAATGAGTATTTCCTCTAGATGGAAAAAGACTCTCTTTGAAAAGTAGTTTTGTTCCATCCGCTAAAGCTTGAAGAATTCCCAAAGGGTTGGTGTATTCAAGTCCAATACGTTATTGTATCCCTGCAGATATTTCTCTTTCTAACCACACAATTACTAGTACACCCGTTGTGATCCCCAATACAGGAGTCAAAATAGGGACAAGCATCCCTATGATTCCATAGACCTCTTTTAAAGATTCCAATCTGGAAAAAGAATTGATATCTTGTACTTCTATTTTATAAATTATCATTTTAACAATCACCTTCTCCCATAATGGTATCTATGCTACCGAGTATCATCATAATATCAGCCAATTTCATTCTTTTAACTAGTTGAGGAAGAATTTGCAAATTAATAAAACCCGGCGGGTGAATTTTCCATCTCTAATGAAATCCACTTTGATCCTCTATCAAAAAAATTCCCAATTCTCCCTTTGGGGCTTCGACTCTCACATAAAGCTCTTGTTTCGGCAATTCAAAAGTCTGAAACGATTTTTTTCTAATGAATCGATATTCAAAATCACTCTATTTTGGATCCCTTTTTCTATCAAGGCATCGGATTTCTAAATTCTCATAGGGACCTCCTGGAATTCCTTCTAGAGCCTGTTGAATAATTTTTATGGATTTCATCATTTCCCTTATTCGTACTAAATAACGAGCTAATAAATCTCCTTCTTTTTGCCACTAGACTTCCCAATCAAATTCGTCGTACGACTCATAATGATCAACTTTACAAAGATTCCATTATATTATGGACGCGCGTAGACCCCAATTGATTTCTTCTTCTCCATCAATAATGCCCATTCCTTCAACCAATTCTAAAAAAATAGGATTCTGTGTAATAAGTTTTTGATATTCGACAATCCTTGTTAAAAAATAATCGCAAAAATCAAAGCATTTACCTATCCAACCATGAGGTAGATTAGCTTCTATTCCTACGATACGAAAATAATTATGCATCATTCTTATACCAGTGGCAGCTTCGAATAGATCATATACTAATTCTCGTTCTCTGAATATATATATATATAAAAGATTCTATGCACCAATATCTACCATAAAAAGGCCAAGCCATAACAGATGAGAAGCTATACTACTCAATTCCAACATAATTACTCTAATATAGCTAGCTCTTTTAGGAACTTGAATATTTCCTAACTGCTTTGGTCCATTTACGGTTATTGCTTCTGTGAACATAGTAGCTAAATAATCCCACCATGTTACATAAGGCAGATATTGTATAATTGTTTGATTTTTTGCAATTTTCTCCCTCCCTCTATGTAAATAACCTAATATTAGTTCATAGTCAATAACATCTTCACCATCTAGAGTAACTATTAGACGAAGAACATCATGCATTGATGGGTGGTGAGGGCCTATATTGACTATCATAAGATCTTTTCCTACAGTTGGTATATTCATAAGTTTTTCCTTGATTCATTGTTACATGTATTTAATTGCTAAAAATGAAAAGAAGGTCATCAAAATTCAAGATCTAATAAATTAAATAATTCAAAATTTTCAAATTAATGATTTTTGGATTCCCGAATATCCAACTAATTAATTAATTCTTTATAACGTACTCTATTTTTCTTTGATAAATAAGACAACAGTCGTTGATGTTTCTCCAGAATTTTTCGTAAACCTCTCTGAGATAAATAGTCTTTTCTGTGCAATTCCAAATGTGAAGTAAGTCTTTGTATCTTATAGGTGAAACTGAATACTTGAAATTCAATAGACCCACTCTTTTGTTTTTTTTTCCCTTGAAATGAGATGAATGAATTTTTTATCATAAAACAAAATTCCTCTCCCCCCTCCTTGTTTTTTTTAAGGATATGCATTTTACCGATCAATAATAATAATGCTAGTCATTTTTACACAACGATCTTAATTTAGTTATGAACTTCCTAATTTTATCAAATAAAATTAATCAACCTAATTTTCTATTTGATTTGGATAGGTATACAAAAAAAAAGGATGGTATGTTTCTTTAAAAGATAAAATGAAATTTTAGACCTACAATAGAAGATTTCATTGATTCATTTATAGATTTAATTGATCTGTATGTCATTAAATTTATATCATGTATCAGAATGATGTATCAGAATAGAATCTAAGACAATCCATGTGTGCATGTATTTGTTTTCATATATCCTAAAGTACATAATATGTGACCAAATGTACAATCAATGGATTTTGAATCGCGGATACATATGTATTCTTACCATATTGAAACGCCTACCATCATTAGTATTAAACCAATAGCGATTCATATGAGCTAAATCTTCTAATCGAAAATTGGGCCAAAGAAAGAACTTTGATTTCATTAGGTTGAGGTTATTTTTGTTTTTGTTTCTATCAAGATCTTTGCTTTCAGTCAAAACTTCACCACAGTTTTTTACGTTATTGTCAAATCTTGGATTTCTATGCATATCATTTCTATTCTTTGAATTGAAACAAATTAGAATTCAAAATTCTCTACGGCGTCTAGGGGATAAGATATTTTCAGGGACAAGGAAATCATAATGATTTTTATTTCTATTTTTAGGCATTCTTTGATGTCTTGCAATGGATTCATCAAAAATTTTTTTATCAACATAGCCTTTTTTTCTTGGTATCTTTGCTTTATTTGTATTTGGTGCTTCTTCTTATGAATCAATGAAATACCTATGGTTTGATATATAATAAATTGTCCATCATTTTTTACAGACAGACGAATTGATTTGATAATCAATATTGCCTTTTTCATTAAATCTGAAAGAGTAAAATTCTTTTGAATCATCAGGATGTCTATACTCATTTCTCTCTTTTGAATAGAAGATATAGCAATTTCTCTTGGATTTATCAGTCTAAGCAATAGACAATATTCTTTGATATTATTGACAATTCTTTTATTTAAAGAACCATCCCATCTTAATTGAAAATGTAAATATCTTTTTAGGAAGAAATGCAGTTCTGCTTCTGTATTGCTTTTTCTTTCTACGTTTTTTTATGTCTGATTTCTCAAAATCTTCTTTAATATTTTTTTTCTTGGTTTGAGAGAATTGCTCCAAGATTTTCTTGTTTTTATTCATCTGATTCAAGCTCCCTTTATCCTGCGATTTTTTTTGCTTCTTGATTTCTATTCTCTAATCCAAATTCAAGAGATTGTTTTTCATTCGATGATATAAAATCTTTTTTCTTATCAGTGATATTTTTATTTAGATTTTTATTTTCATTAAAATTTAAAAGAAGTAGTTTGCTTGGTATCATCCACGGTTTAATCTTATATGCATTATACAGTAAGACAAATTATCAAAAATACTAAAGTTCCAAATTTGATATAGGACGACTTAGTATTTCTTCATTCATTCCCATCCAATCATGATTGGATGATTTGATTTCTTGATCTTGATGAGTTGTGAAATAAAAAAGATTCTTATTAATGTTGTCAATTATTTTATAATTATTAACTCCAGTCTTAATATTTTTAATACACTTGGTATCGATTTCGCCCCAGGACTCAATATCAACTTTTTTCTAAGAAAAAAGTTGAGAATTCTCCAATCCAAATATTTTCTAGCAGGAATTTTCTCTCTATCCATAATAGAATCTTCTCCTAGATAATTAGAGACTAAAAAATTATGGATAGGGATACCTATCAGCATATAAAAAAATTTGCCTTTATCTATGTTGTAATTGTCAAACTTTTTTTCTTTAGAATTAATAGATTTATATGATAAAAAATCATATCTATTGTTTTTTTTTAAATTATATTTGTGATTCAGTAATGGGTCCATTTAAAAAAAAATTATCTTTTGTAATGAATTAATTTGTCTTTTTCATATGACTCCCATTTGTTTAAATCTATATATTGAACTATATAGTGTTGGTTAATTATGTTTTGCCATTTTTTTGGTACTAATCTAGGCCATCTACTCTGAGGTAAATCATATTGATAATAACTTTTTAACCAGTTTTTCTATTGATTTCTTTCGCAATTCAAAGAGGTTTTAGGTCTTAATTCGTAATGAAATATTCCTTGTTCTTTAAAAAAAATCCTTTATTTCATTATTGAGAAGAAAAGGTATTTTGTAATATTGAAAGACAGACCTTAACTTATATAAGTTAATAATTTGGATTTTTGATAATTTGTAACATACATATGCTTGTGAGAAGGATGATAGGTCACAACAAATTTTTGAATTCTTATTTTTAATATTAAAAAGTGAATCTTTTATAGTCAAAATAAAGTGAATAGCATTTTCATTTGTTTTATTAATTTTTTCTTGATTTACTTCATTATTGTAAATATATTTCTCAACAATTTTTTTTTTGTTGATTCAAGAAAAACTTATGTATTGATCCTTGGAATATTAATGATACATAGAAAAATATCTATATATATCCTTTCGCTGAAAATTTTTATAAAATAATATGATTTTCGGATTAATCAAAGATTACTTCTTTTTAATATCTGCTAAAAATTTTTTGATGATTTTAATATTTTACCATGATAACTTGTTTTGTTAGAACTAATATTTATTTCTTGAGTCTTTTTCTTCTCTTTTGTAATTTCTTATATTTGATTTCTGATTGTTCTTGTTCTATCAGTCAGATCTTTCATTTTTTTCTGCCAGTGAATAATTTTTCCATTCTATAAATTGAATTTGAATGGACGATTCATGAATCATCTTATTACTAATTATTGAATCTTTTTTCATTTCATTCAATTCATAAATTTCTCTTGACAATCCAAATAAAGGAATTGAGTTTATTTTAAAAACTTCTTTTATTATTCCTTTTTAAAATAGAAGGTTTTTAATAACCCATTTTTTTTTGTTTTTTTTAGACTTCTAGAAAAAATTTTCCTCTTTCTTTCAAAAACCTTTAAACCATGAAATACTTAGTTTCCAATTTTCTAATTTTTTTTTGAATTCTTCAAAAATAGGTTCAAAAAATGAAGGCTGTTTTTTGGCAGAACCAAAAGGAGATTCAGTTTCCATCCCCCAAACTGTTAAAAAACACAAATAATTTTTTTCCTCCTTTTTTTCATTGAATCTTTATGAGAGAATAGTAATTTAGATCGGTGCCAAGGTTTAAGGCAAAAAAGGAATAAGATCTTTATTTGAATACTGTCCGTTAACCAATTTTTTGAAAATTCTATTTCTGATAATTGAACACCATTATAGGTGCATTTAATATGCATTTCTCGAGTTCAATCCTTTAAATCCTCAGACCACTTGGGAAGTTGAAATAATAGCATACGGAGAATATTTTTAACTATTATCAATGAAGGTAATATAATATATTTTCTAAGAATCGATTAGGTTACTAAGAAGGAACCTCGTATAACTTAAGCAAATAAAAGGCTATCCTAGGTTTTTGAAATTTCTATTCGTGTCTTTTCCTCTTTTTTGTATTTTTCTCTTTTGTCCTTCTCTTTTTTTTTAATTTTTTTCTCTTCTCTTTTATATAATCAGAAAATTTTTTTCTTTGTTTTTCCATATCCAATTTCTGAAAATAAGTTTCATCAGTCCGGAGATATCAAATGAAAAAAAAAAAGTTGGGGTTGTCTATTTTGTCCAAAAAAGTAGGGAATGCACATTTGCTTGAAACAGTTCCCGAATAACTGTTTTACGTCTTTGGGCACGCATAGAGCCTTTGATTATGTCTCGACAAAAATCCAGTTATTGCGAATAACGTATCAAAGCTGCTTCGTCTTTTTGATCAGAATTATTAGTATCTTTTGTATTAGTATAAATATCCTTATTCATCTGGTTATCCGTAAAAATCACTACACATTTGGATTGTTGGGATCAGTTATATTAGTATAAGCAACGAGGAACTTTTTTATTGATTTCTTTTATTCCAATAGAAGTTTTTTTTAATTCTTTGATTGTTGGGATCAGTTATAACCGCATCGAAGAAAATTTGAAAATTTTTATTTGATTTTCTAAATTAATTTTTTCTTGTTAGTGTTCTGTAAATAAAGAAAATCTTTTTTCTATTGAAAATGATTTTCTATTAAGTGTATCTATTATCTGTTCAAATTTGTCACAATCAGTATTAAGAAGTATACTATGAATCTTATTTCTCGAAACCCTTCAATGTTATTTTTTATATAAGTTTGAGTTTTGGTTGGTAGTGAAAGAAATCTTTTTATTTTTCCACGATGGGGTCCATGCAAGAACGGATCATAAATTTTAGGAAAATATTCCTTTTTAGTCTCATTATTACAAAATTGAGTCATTTTTGGGAGTATATTAAGAGTAAGAGATCTTTTATCTAAAGCTTGAATTCTATTTAAAAATTTGTTCTTTAAATTGCTCTCTTTTTGCTCATTGGTAAAAATCCAATGATTATAGAATGGTAGTTTTTCTCTTGTGAACAAAGGCATCTTTTTTTGTATTATTTTCCAAAAAGTTGACAAACTAGGTGGATATGTAAAAGATATTCTTTTGTTTCCATCACTTTGACATGTATAAAAGAAATATTGTGACATTTCATTTCTTATAGCATTTTGAAATCGATCATTTTTTATATATTGAAATGGCCGATTCCATTGGTTAGAATCGAAAAGAAGATTCAGAAGAGGTTTTTCAAATAAATATTTATCTTTTTTTTATATTTCTAAATTCGAATTTTCTTGATTCCCATCTAGATTTTCATAAACTAGGCGTTTTTTATATTCATAACATGCCCCTTGTATGTTTATTAATTCAAATTCATCATCCTTATATATATATTTTTTCCTTTCCATTCACTTGGATCTCTTCCGTTTCATTGATTTTGTCCAAATTCTCCCTTGCTTCTGAAAAAAGAGGAGGAAAAGGATCTTCTTCGGTGGATACCTCTTGGTCCTATTCAGTCCCCCTCCTCCCCCCCTTTTCTTCCATTTCTTAGGTTCTTTTTAGTTTCTTAGTAAAAATGGGTAACGGTATTCTGCCTAAATAGTAGACACAGGTAATAAATAAGAGAATACTAAAGATTCGAGCCATAGAATTTCTCAATTCTGACACAAGGTACTTATACTTATTAGATCGAATAAGTACATTAGACCTAATAGAATTATTTTGTTGTATCCAGACTAATACCAATCCAACCCATTTCATGAATAAAATGTGACCAATTAACCAACCAACAAAACTACTTGTTACAAATAACATCTTGTTGTTCCATCGAAACATATAAATGTTGATTAATCTAGCTAACATTGAACTTGGTAAAATGAAATGGTTGAATAATTAAAAAATGAGATTATTCAGGAATACACATCGAATGCGAAGATTACGCGTTGAATTTTTGGTAGTAGATCCATAATCAAAAAAGTGTTTGTGATTGTTCCAGAAGAAATGAAACAAAAGATACGGTAGAGCTAGGAAAATTATTGTATGAGGTCTACCTAATGCTAAATGCAGAGGCGCATAATAGATCGATATGAACATCATGAGCTGTCTTGCAATAAATCAGTTGTTGCTGATACCTTCTTCTCGGTTCCTTTTTCTCCTTCTTCCATAACCCGAGCTCGGAGAAGGAAGAGATAAGAGGGCCCTATGGAGAATGTGGTTAGAAATCCATAATAGAGTCCGACCACAACAACTGAATTGATTATCTTCATGCATAAGGATACTAGATTACCTAGTATAAAAGATTTCAAAATCATCACAAACCTCCCTTTTTTCTTTTCTATTTCAATCTATGGATTATTATATGATGACTTTGAAACTTTTCATATATAGAAATAGAAAAAGATAAACGACATCTCTTATGTCAATGACACCAAAGGGATATTAAAAGAATGGAATTAGGATATGGATGGAATATAATGAAATAGAGCCACTTTGAGGTTCCATATGAAATGAGGCATGGAACGGAGCCACTACGAAGAAGTTCCAGGGGTTACAAAGGAAAATTCGAGTTCATATTGGTCATGGGTTGAGAATGGGAATTGAACTCTATGAGATCTAATCTCCCGTTGTTCCTCAGTAGCTCAGTGGTAGAGCGGTGTTAACTGACTGGTCATAGGTTCAAATCCTACTTGGGAAGATTTGATTCATTCTGAATTAAAGAATTCAGAATGTCATAATGAAAGGGTTCGCTTTGACCGTTAATAGTAGGTAACTCGTTCCTTGTTTCTATTGCATTATATCTCATCGTATCACATTTTGTTCTGCGATATTTGAGAATCAACGTCAATACCTCAGTGTAGGTTTAGGATAATCCTTTGTTCCATAGTCCTGGGGATATTTACAACTAGCCAATTAAGAATTATCAGATGTACTAGTACTAACAAGTGCATCAAAGATGCAGTCGTCGATTCTCCCGGGAGGTCACAATTACCACGAGTAAACATATTAATTTAATGACGAGGAACATATTTTTGCTATGCTACTAATACTTGTACTTGCTCTGCTATTCCCTGTCTGAGAAAGAGTTACAGGGCGTAAAAAAATATGTTGATTCGGGTCGGGAATACTAATACTATATGGTAAAAGCAAATTTCGATAAATTTTAAATCTAAATAAAAAGTAAGGTGACTCCATTTCAACAAAAGACCCACCCCAAAGTTCCATAGCCTTAAGTCCACTATCCCGATCATGATTCTTCTACCCCCAGAGAGAAAGGTCCTTCCCTTTTGGGCCAGTTGTGGGCAAGAAGGGATTCGAACCACCGATATCGTGGTTCGTAGCCACGTGCTCTAATCCTCTGAGCTACAAGGCCCACCCTATCTCCACTGGATTTGTCCCCATGAGTACCTTGAAAAAAAAAAAAAAAGGAACCTTTCCTTTCCCCACCCATTTCATTTCGAGTTAAGAAGATGTAAAAATGCCTTTCTTTCTATAAGAACGGTGCATTACGAGGTATGAAGTGGAAGAGAAGGGATTTCATAATTGGGGTTTGGTTTTGAATAAGACGACCTTTTCATTTTTCATTTTTTTCTTTTTCATATTGAAAAAATAATAAGAATGAGAGGTGTTAAGCTTTTTATCATCCTCGCATCGAGCTATTTTTCTACAGGACCTCCCCTATAGTATTGTCACTGCAGTAGAGTTTAACCACCAAGTTCGGGATGGATTGGTGTTGTTCCTCTATGCCTAGGACACTAGAATATCGAACCATGAACGAAGAAAGGCATGTGAGAAAAGCATATTGGCTAATGATTGTGAGGCTCTAATTCTTGACTAGAAGGGACACCAAAGGCCTTCGTCCTTCAATCCCTTGGATAAATAGAGAGGGAGAGCAGAGCTTTTGGTTTTTTCATGTTGTCAAAGAGTTGAACAATGGTTTTTTCGTGTTGTCAAAGAGTTGAACAATGAAAATAGATGGTGAGTGCCTAATCGAATTGATCGGGTCATGTAAGAACTAGGTTCAAGTCTGCTGGTCTGTTAGGATGCCTTAGCTACATACATTACTGCACTTCCACTTGATACCTATCGTAATGATAAACGACTCATCTCACTGTGACCTTCTCTTGAATTCTCAAAACTTCTATCACTCCATCCTCACAGGGGCAGAGAACTCATTGCTGTCTCGGTTGTGCTACCGGAGGCTTTGGGGAAGTCGAAATAGGAGAGCACTCATCTTAGGGTGGGCTTACTACTTAGATGCTTCAGCAGTTATTCACTCCGCACTTGGCTACCTAATGTTTACCGTGGACACGATAACTGGTACACTAAAGGTGCGTCCTTCCCAGTCCTGTCATACTAGGAAAAGGTCCTTTCAATGCTCTAACACCCACACTGGTTTTGGACCCAGCTCACGTATCGCTTTAATGGGCGAACAGCCCAACCCTTGGAACATACTACAGCCTCAGGTGGTGAAGAGCCAACATCGAGGTGCTAAAGTTTCCCGTCGATGTGAGCTCTTGGGGAAGATCAGCTTGTTATCCCTAGAGTAACTTTTATCCGTTGAGCGACAGCCCTTCCATTCGGCACCGTCGGATCACTAAGGCTGACTTTCGTCCCTATTCGATGGGTGGATCTTGCAGTCAAGCTCCCTTCTGCCTTTGCACTCGAGGGCCAATCTTCGTCTGGCCCAAGGAAACCTTTGCATGCCTCCGTTACCTTTTGGGAGGTCTATGCCCCATAAAAATTGTCTACTTGAGACTGTCCCTTGGCCCGTAGGTCCTGACACAAGGTTAGAATTCTAGCTCTTCTAGAGTGGTATCTCACTGATGGCTCGGGGACCCCATGGAAGGAGGCCTTCTTCATCTTCCACCTAAGCTGCACAGGAAAAGCCCAAAGCCAATCCCAGGAACAGTGAAGCTTTATAGGGTCCTTTTGTCTAGGTATGGGTAGTCTGCATCTTCATAAACATGTCTATTTCACCGAGCCTCTCTCCGAGATAATCCCCAGATCGTTACGCCTTTCGTGCGGGTCAAAACTTACCCAACAAGGAATTTTGCTACCTTAGGACAGTTATAGTTACAGCCGCCGTTCACCAGGGCTTCGGTTGCCGGCTTCCCTGTCATCAGGTTACCAACTTCCTTGACCTTTCGGCACTAGGCAGGTGTTAGCCCTTATACATGGTCTTACGACTTTGTAGAGACTTATGTTTTTGGTAAACAGTCGCCCAGGCCTAGTCACTATGACCCCTTTTGTGAGGAGGCACCCCTTCTCCCGAAGTTGCGGGGTTATTTTGCCGAGTTCCTTAGAGAGAGTTGTCTCATGCCCTTAGGTATTCTCTACCTTCCCACCTGTGTTGGTTTCGGGTATAGGCACCCTTTTGTTAAAGGTCATTTGAGCTTTTCCTCGGAGTATAGCATGGGTTACTTTAGTGCCGTAATGCTTGGTACTCGAACATTAGCTCGGGGCATTTTCTCTACCCCTTCTTACCTTGAAAAAATAAGGGCACCTTGCGTCCTTGAACCGATAACCATCTTTTGGCTAACCTAACCTCGTCCATCCTTAGGGACCAACAAGGGGTAGTATAAGAATATTCACCTGTTGTCCATCGACTACACCTTTCGGCCTGATCTTAGGCCCTGACTCACCCTCCGTGGATGAACCTTGCAGAAGAACCTTTGGGTTTTCAGGGCATTGGATTCTCACCAATGTTTGCGTTACTCAAGTCGACATTCTTGCTTTCGCTTCGTCCACCCCTGCTCACACGGGTGCTTCCCCCTAAGGCGAAATGCTCCCCTACCGATGCATTTTTATATCCCACAGCTTCGGCAGATCGCTTAGCCCCGTTCATCTTTGGCGCAAAAGTGCTTGATGAGTGAGCTATTGCGCACTCTTTCAAGGGTGGCTGCTTCTAGGCAAACCTCTGGCTGTCTCTGCACCCCTACCTCATTTATCACTGAGCAGTCATTTAGGGGCCTTAGCTAGTAATCCGGGCTATTTCCCTCTCGACGATGAAGCTTATTCCCCATCGTCTCACGGGTCGACCTTGACCCCTGTTATTTTAAGGTCATATCTAGTATTCAGAGTTTGCCTCAATTTGATGCCACTCTCGTGACCCGCACCGAAATAGTGCTTTACCCCTAGATGTCTAGTCAACTACTGCGCCTCAACACATTTCGGGGAAAACCAGCTAGCTCTAGGTTTGAGTGGCATTTCACCCCTAACTACAACTCATCCACTGATTCTTCAACATCAGTCGGTTCGGACCTCCATTTAGTTTCACCCAAGCTTCATCCTGGTCATGGATAGATCACCCAGGTTCGGGTCCATAAGCAGTGATAATTGCCCTATGAAGACTCGCTTTCACTATGGCTCTGGTGAGTTCCCTTAACCAAGCCACTGCCTATGAGTCGCCGGCTCATTCTTTAACAGGCACAAGGTCAGAGCCCTGGGCTCTTCCCACTACTTAGAAGCTAACGGTTTCATGTTCTATTTCACTCCCCGATAGGGGTTCTTTTCACCCTTCCCTCACGGTACTACTTCGCTATCTATCACCCTGGAGTATTTAGCCTTGTAAGGTAGTCCTTGCTGATTCACATGGGATTCCATGTGCCCCATGCTACTCGGGTCAGAGCCTAAGCTAATGATGCTTTCAGCTACTGGACTCTCACCATCTATGGTGCGGCATTCCACCGCTTCACCTAGCAGCATGACACTTTTATTGCTCTCCCACAACCCCGTGTTCATGGTTTAAGCTGCTCCCATTTCACTCGCCGTTACTACAGGAATTGCTTTTGCTTTCTTTTCCTTTGGCTACTAAGATGTTTCAGTTCGCCAGGTTATCTCTTGCCTGCCCATGGATTCAACAGCAGTTCGAAAGGTTGACCTATTTAGGAATCTTCGGATCTACGCTTATTTTTAACTCCTCAAAGCATTTTGTCACTTACTACGCCCTTCCTCATGTCTGGGTGCCCAGGTATCCACCGTAAGCCTTTCCTCATTTGACCCTTGCCCTTAACTTTAAGACTATGCCATCCTAAGGTGCTGCTAAATGGAAGGATCTTATCTTATCAATGTCCGTGAATGAGAAATCATAAATCAAACTGCCGAATCGGAAAAATTGGGTGCTATCATATAGCTTTGTATCGGCTAAGTTCACGAGTTAAAGATAAGCAGACTCAAACCACTGACATCCGCCATAGGGTAAACCATCGCCTATCAACCCCACGACTGATATTACCATAGAAGCCAACGATAGACAATAACTCTCCCCCGAACATAGCTTACAACTTTCATCGTACTGTGCTCTCCAAAGAGAAACTCTTCTCAAAATCTAAAGGTACCGAGTTGGAATCCCATTCTAACTAAGGATTCTTGTGGTTTTGAAGGATCCAGCTATAAGAGAACCAGGAACGGAGAGCTTTTCCCCCTTTTTTGCCCCGACTCTTTCGAATACTGGTTTTAAGAATGAGTGATTGCCCTTTTTCGACCCTTATTGCCCAACTTGAGAGCGGACAGCTAATGCATTCCACTTATTGAACAAGGTTCTATGGTCGGTCCGCAACCTCTGGATACTAAAGGCGTCCTTGGGGTGATCTCGTGGTTCCTACGGGGTGGAGACGATGGGGTCAGTCCATGGATTTTCCTTCCTTTTACCGCATTTTACTCAAAGAGTTGAAGGGAGATAGTGCATCACGCTGTTCGCAAGGGCCAACTTGATCCTCTTTCGCAAGGATCCCAGATGAGGGAACCCTAGTAGAGCTGCCGACTCTAACTACCGTCCATGTACTATCCATACTAGATCTGACCAACTGACCATCCTACCTCCTTTACGTTCTTGACAGCCCATCTTTGTCTCAGTAGAGTCTTTCAGTGTCATGTTTCGGTCCTCTTCCCCATTACTTAGAAAAAGTGAGCCACCGGTTCAGGTACAAGATCTATCATTACCGCTTGGACAATTAGGCACCCAACCCGTAATCGCAACGACCCAATTGCAAGAGCGGAGCTCTACTAACTGAGCTATATCCCCCCGAGCCTAGTGAACCATTCATGAAGGAGTCTGATGCTTTTTTTATTCCTTTCCTTTGCGCAGCTAGGCCATCTTGAACATGAACCAGAGACCTCACCCGTGAAGTAAATCATCGCACCTACGGTCCAACCAATTGGGAGAGAATAAATAGATTCCTTTTCGAGAACGATTCATCCTTCCCGAATGTAGCATACAACTCTCCGTTGTACTGCACTTTCTAAATGTGCTTGTTCCCCCCTCTTCCTTACCATGACAAGTATTTGTGAAATAACTCCGATGAGAAAAAAAAAGAGGGCATTAAGAGACCCTCTTAGGTCAACTCTAGACACTCTAAGATCTTTTTTCAAACCTGCTCCCATTTTAAGTCAAGAAATAGATAAATAGACACGTCCCATTACACTGATCGGGGGCATTCGTAATGACTGAGGGGGTCAAAGACCAAGAACTGAGTTATTTATCAGCCAAGTATTCTTCTTACAGCTAGATCTAATCTCTTGGTCCCTGCGAAAAGGAAAAAAAATTTCACGTTATTCCTTTCGGGAAGGGAGGAAGTGTAATAACCTATTGATTGCAGCTTTTTCCAAACCTCCGGGAAAAGCATGAAAAAAAAAGGCCCGAATGGTACGATCCCTCTGTCACCCCAAACTGAAAGGGGTGATCTCGTAGTTCTTGGTCTATGAAGATACGTTATTAGGTGCTCCATTTTATTTTCCCATTGAGGTCGAACCTAAACCTATGCTCGAGAGATAACTGTCTATACACTGAGAAGGAATGTATGGATTATCGAGAAGAGAGGAGCCGTGGTGGTCCCCCTTAGACTGCTCAGATCCCATGAGTGAATAGAAAGTTGAATCTATATTGGATCTCACCTGAATCGCCTCATCTATCCTCCTGAGGAGAAGTTTGGTTTCAAACCCCAGTTCGAACAAGAGAAGTACGCCATGCTAATATGCCTTGGATGATCCATATCTCAGGGTCAGGCGCTAATGAGCACATTGAATTATCCATATGGCTGAGAGCCCTCACAGCCTAGGCACAATGACGCAATTATCAGGGGCGCACTCTATCATTGAGCCAATGGCTCATCGTGCGGGCCTCCTGCTGGGGGCCCGCTATGCCAAGCCAAAAGCTAGGGAATCCCCATCCCTTTCTTTCCTTTTTACGCCCCCATGTCCCTTCTGTGTGGTGATATGAGGGCGTACAAGGGGATCCTATCAACTTGTTCCGACCTAAGATAATAAGCTCATGGGCTTGGTCTTACTTCACCATCGAGAAAGGAAAAAAAGCTTCCATATCTAAGTTTAACTCAAACGTAGCTCGCTTCTTTTTGGGTGTGCAGTAGTGTCAACCAAAATACCCAATAAGAATTAGCTCTCTCTGAAAAGGAGGTGATCCAGCCGCATCTTTCAATATGGCTACCCTATTGCGACTTCACTCTAGTCACTAGCCCTACCTTCGGCATCCCCCTCCTTGCAATTAAGGTAACGACTTTAGGCATGGCCAGCTCCCATAGTGTGACGGGTGGTGTGTACAAGGCCCGGGAACAAATTCACCATCGTATTGCTGACCAGCGATTACTAGCGATTTCTACTTCATGTAGGCGAGTTGTAGCCTGCAATTTGAACTGAGGATAGGCTTTTGGAGTTAGCTCATCCTTACGAGATCGCGACCTTTTGTCCCCACCATTGTAGCATGGGTGTCGCCCAGGGCATAAGGGGCATGATGACTAGATATCATCCTCACTTTCCACCAGCTTATCACCAGCAGTCTGCTTAGGGTTCCAAACTCAACGGTGGTAACTAAACACGAGGGTTCTGCTCATTGCGAGACTTAACCTAACACCTTACGGCATGAGCTGACGATAGCCATTCACCACCTATGTTCGCGTTCCCGAAGGCACCCCTCTCTTTCAAGAGGATTCGCGGCATGTCAAGCCCTGGTAAGGTTCTTCGCTTTGCATCGAATTAAACCACATGCTCTACCACTTGTGCTAGCCCTCGTTAATTCCTTTGAGTTTCATTCTTATGAACATACTCCCTAGGTGAGATACTTAACACGTTAGCTATAGCACTGCACGGGTCGATACGCACAGCGCCTAGTATCCATCGTTTACGGCTAAGATTATTGGGGTATCTAATCCTATTCGCTGCCCTAGCTTTCATCTCTCAGTGTCAGTGTCGGCCCAGCAGAGTGCTTTCGCCGTTGGTGTTCTTTTCGATCTCTACGCATTTCACCGCTCCACCGAAAATTCCCTTTGCCCCTACCGTACTCCAGCTTGGTAGTTTCCACCGCCTGTCCACGGTTGAGCCCTGGGATTTGACGGCGGACTTAAAAAGCCACCTACAGACGCTTTATGCCTAATAATTTTGGATAACACTTACATCCTTTGTATTACCATGACTGCTGGCATAAAGTTAGCCGATGTTTATTTCCCAGATACCGTCATTACTTCTTCTCCGGGAAAAGAAGTTCACGACTCTTGGGCTTTCTACCTCCACGCGGCATTGCTCCGTTAGGCTTTCGCCCATTGCAGAAAATTCACCACTGCTGGCTCCCGTAGGAGTCTGGGCCATGTCTCAGTCCTAGTGTGGCTGATTATCCTCTCGGATCAGCTACTGATCGTCGCCTTGGTAAGCTATTACCTCATCAACTAGCTAATTAGACGCGAGCCCTTCCTCGGGTGGATTCCTTCTTTTGCTCCTCAGCCTACGGGGTACTAGTAGTCATTTTTAGCTGTTGTTGCCCTCCCAAGGGCAGGTTCTTATGCGTTACTGATCCGTCCGCCACTGGAAACACCGCTTCCCGTCTGACTTGCATGTGTTAAGCATGCCGCCAGCATTCATCCTAATGCAGGATCAAACTCTCCATAAGATTCATAATTGCATTACTTATAGCTTCCTTGTTCATAGACAAAGCTGATTCGGAATTGTCTTTCATTCCAAGGCATAACTTATATCCATGCGCTTCATATTTGCCTGGAGTTCGCGCCCAGAAATATAGCAATCCCTACCCCCTCACGTCAATCCCACAAGCCTCTTATCTATTCTTATTCGATCGTGGCGGGGGAGCAAGTCAAAGGGTTAAGGGATAATCAGCTCGAACTTATGACTTCCACCACGTCAAGGTGACACTCTACCGCTGAGTTATATCCCTTCCCTCATCAAGAAATAGAACTGACTAATCCTAAGGCAAAGGGTCAAAAAACTCAAGGCCACTATTCTTGAACAACTTGGAGCCAAGCTTTCCTTTAACACTATTATGGATATGAATTGAAAATAATGGAAAATGTTGGATTCAATTGTCAACTGCTCCTAGCGGAAATAGGATTGACTACGGATTCGAGCCATAGCACATGGTTTCATAACATAAAACTGAACGATTCTCCCGATTTAAATTAAGCCAATTTTACATGGAGAAGATTTGGCTCAGTATGTTCTATTCAATACGGGTAGGAAAAGTGGTATTCTTTTCTTAAAAAAAAAATAGAAAAATCAGAACCAAGTCAAGATGATACGGATTAACCCCTTCTTCTTGCGCCAAAAATCTTCCCATTTCCGAAGGAACTAGAGTTACATCTTTTTTCCATTTCCATTCAAGAGTTCTTATGTGTTTCCACACCCTTTTAAGACCCCGAAAAATTAACAAATTCCTTTTCTTAGGAACACATATAAAATTCGTCACTCCAAAAAGGATAATGGTAACCCCACGATTAACTGCCATCAAGTTCATTTATAAATTTCATAGTAATAGAAATACATGTCCTATCGAAACAAAATTTGTAACTTGCTATCCTCTTGCCTAGTAGGCAAAGATTTACCTCCATGGAAAAGATGATTCATTCAGATCAACATGAAAGCCCAACTACATTGCATTGCCAGAATCCATGTTGTATATTTGAAAGAGGTTGACCTCCTTGCTTCTATGGTACAATTCTCTTCTTGCTGAGCCTCCTTTTTACTCGGTTCACAGAGATAAAATGTAGGACTGGTGCCAATAGTTAATCACGGAAGAAAGGACTCACTGAGTTGAGATCACTAACTAATGCTAATCTAATACTAATATAATAGAAAAAGAACTGTCTTTTCTGTATACTTATGTATACTTTCCTCGATTCTGTTGCTACTACGAGCTTTATGCAATTGATCATATCATATAGATATCCTTTCAACACAACATAGGTCATCGAAAGGATCTCAGAGACCTACCAAAGCATGAAAGCCAGGATCTTTCAGAAAATGGATTCCTATTCGAAGAGTTATAACCGCATGGATAAGCTCACACTAACCCGTCAATTTGGGATCCAATTCGGGATTTTTCTTGAGGTGTATCGGTAAGGAATTGGAATATAATAATATCGATTCATAATCGATTCATATAGATACAGAAGAAAAGGTTCTCTATTGATTCAAGTGTTGTCCCTATGGGATAGGGATAGAGAAAGAGGAAAAAATCGAAGATTTCACATAGCACTTTTGATCGAAAAATCAATCTGATTTAATTTATTTCGTACCCTACGGTCAATAAGAAAATGGGTCAGATTCTACAGGATCAAACCTATGGGACTTAAGGAAGGAATGATGGAAGGGAATAAAATAAAAAAGAAATAAAAAAAAAGAGAGAAAAAAATAATAAATAAGTAAATAAAAATGAAGTAGAAGAACCCAAATTCCAAATGAACAAATTCAAACTTGAAAAAGTATCTTTTTGATTCTCGAAGAATGAGGGGCAAAATGATTGATCGAGAAAGATCTCTTGTTCTTACTATAAGATCGTGTGATTGGATCTGCATATGTTTGGTAAAAAAAAGAATCTTCTCCTTTAAGAATAATCAAAAATGGAAAGTGTTCAATTGGAACATGAAAACGTGACTGAGTTTGTCCTAGTTACTATTCGGGACAGAGTGGAGAAAGAGAGGAGATTCTCGAACGAGGAAAAGAACCCAATGACTTTGAAAAAATTGAATGAGGAGTCTTATGAGGTGAAAATCTCATGCATGGTTCTGTGGAGTGGCAATAAGGGTGACTTATATATCAACTTTTCCACTATCACCCCCAAAAAACCAAACTCTGCCTTATGTAAAGTTGCCAGAGTACGATTAACCTCTGGATTTGAAATCGCTGCATATATACCTGGTATTGGCCATAATTCACAAGAACATTCTGTAGTCTTAGTAAGACGGGGAACGGTTAAGGATTTACCCAGTGTGAGATATCACAATTTTTGAGGAACCCTAAATGCTGTCGGAGTAAAGGATCATCAACAAGGGCATTCTAGTGCGTTGTAGATTCTTATCCAAGACTTGTATCATTTGATGATGCCATGTGAATTGCTAGAAACATGTGAAGTGTATGGTTAACCCAACAATGAAAGTTTCGTAAGGGGATTGGAGCAGGCTACCATGAGACAAAAGATCTTCTTTTTAAAGAGATTCGATTTCAGAACTATTATATGTCCAAGGTCCAATATTGAAATAATTTTAGAGGTTGTCCCTAACTTTGTTTGTGTCGACAAACAATTCGAAATACCTTGACATTTTTAGAATAGGTTCGGGTCAAATAGCAATGATTTAAAACACTTCTTTTTACACTATTTCAGAAACTAACCCAAGGACTCAATCGTATGGATATGTAAAATAAAAAATTTCCAATCCTAGCAGGAAAATGAAGGAAACAGATACTTAATTTAAAGTGAGTAAATAGAATTCCATACTTGATCTCATGGATACATATAGAATTCCGTGGAAAGCCGTATTCGATGAAAGTTGTATTTACGGTTTGGAGGGAGATCTTTCATATCTTTCAAGATCCACCTTACAATATGGGGTCAAAAAGCCAAAATAAATGATTTTAGCCCTTATAAAAAGAAAACTGATTCATGCTCATGTCATGTCGAGGTACTGCAGAAAAAACTGCAAAATCTGATCTAATTTATCGTAATCAATTAGTTAACATGTTGGTCAACCGTATTCTAAAACATGAAAAAAAAATCATTGGCTTATCAAATTATTTATCGAGCCTTGAAAAAGATTCAACAAAAGACAGAAACAAATCCACTATTTGTTTTACATCAAGCAATACGTGGAGTAACTCTTGATATAGCAGTAAAAGCAAGACGTGTAGGCGGATCAACTCATCAAGTTTCCATTGAAATAGGATTCACATAAGGAAAAGCACTTTCCATTCGTTGGTTATTAGGGGCATCTCGAAAATGTCCGGGTCGAAATATAGCTTTCAAATTAAGTTTTTTGAATTAGTAAATGCTGCCAAAGGGAATGGCGATGCCATAAGTAAAAAGGAAGAGACTCATAGAATGGCAAAGGCAAATTGAGCTTTTGCATATTTTCATTAATCCATGAACAGGATCTATATAGACACATAGATCCATGGATCCATACATCTCGATCGGAAAAGAATCAGTAGAAAAAAAAATCAAAATTGATCGATTTATTTCTCGAAACAAATGAAAAAGAAACAAAAGACGAAACATAAATCATGGATCAACTAAGCCCTCTCGAGGAATTGCTTAAGAATAAGAAAGGGGAATCTCATGTAAATACCATGGAATAAGGTTTGATCTTATTCATGGGGATTCCGTAAATATTCCATTCCAAATATAGAAAGTTTGAAACAATTGGGATTTTTTTTGGAGATTAGATGTAGTTATTAATTCATGATCTAGCATGTACATAATGAAAAATTTTATTCTCGATTCTACGAGAATTTTTAGGAAAGCCTTTCATTTGCTTCTCTTCTATAGAAGTTTTATTTTCCCAGAATGTATCCTAATTTTTGGCCTAATTCTTCTTCTGACGATCTATTCAACCTCTAATAAAAAAGATATACCTTGGTTGTATTTCATCTCTTCAACAAGTTTAGTAATGATCATAACAGCCCTATTGTTTCGATGGAGAGAAGAACCTATGATTAACTTTTCAGGAAATTTCCAAACGAACAATTTCAATGAAATCTTTCAATTTCTTATCTTACTATGTTCAACTCTCTGTATTTCTCTATCCTTAGATTACATTAAATGTACAAAAATGGCTATAACAGAGTTTCTGTTATTCGTATTAACAGCTACTCTAGGAGGAATGTTTTTATGCGGTGCTAACAATTTAATAACTATCTTTGTAGCTCTAAAATATTTCAGTTTATGCTCATACCTATTATCTGGATATACCAAGAAAGATGTACAGTCTAATGAGGCTACTACGAAATATTTAGTCATGGGTGGGGCAAGCTCTTCTATTCTGGTTCATGGTTTCTCTTGGCTATATAGTTCATCTGGGGGAGAGATTAAGCTTTTCAGAAAATAGTGAATGGTCTTATCAAATACACAAATGTATAACTCTCCAAGAATTTCAATTGCAGTTATATTCATCACTATAGGAATTGGGTTCAAGCTTTCCCCAGCCGCTTCTCATCAATGGACTCCTGACGTATACGAAGGAGTGCGGTTCGTTTGATAAATTCCTACCTCTTTATCTATTATCTATCTCCGAGATGTTTGAATTTTTCAAAACTCCATGGACATGCAAAAGAGAAATGCTATCCCCACTCAGACCAAGACATAACTTTGACTTGTTCAAATAACAATTAAGGTGAAACAGGGTCAGGAACAACGAATCTCTTTATGATAAACAGATCCATTTTGCAAGTTCGTTATTATGGGTAGTTCCTACAAAGGATCGGACTGATGACGTATGCAATACTTGAATTCTCGATGTAGATGCTACATAGTTGGTTCTCATCCTTCAGAGACTACGAGTGTAACAGGAGCATCTATTAATAAAAGGATCACCCTAAGATGATCATCTCATGGCTATTGAGAACAAATCAAATCAGATGGTTCTATTTTTTAATCTTTCTAACTTGCTCCTACGGAACCAAGGTCGAAAAGATTGAGAAAAATCAGTCATTCACAACCACTTATGAAGGATTCCTCGAAAAGTTAAGGATTAGTAATCCGTTTTAGAAATCGAATGGATTCGATCTTATACATACACGAGGAAGGTAATCAAAAAAGAAAGAAGATGAGTTCTTCTTTACTTTTATCACTTAGAAGCCGTGCGAGATGAAAGTCTCATGCACGGTTTTGAACGAGAGAAAGAAAAGAGGAATCCTCTTTTTGACTCTGACTCTCCCACTCCAATCGTTGCTTTTCTTTTTGTGACTTCGAAAATAGCTGCTTTAGCTTTAGCAACTCGAATTTTTGATATTCCTTTTTATTTCTCATCAAATGAATGGCATATTCTTCTGAAAATCCTAGCTATTCTTAGCATGATATTGGGGAATCTCATTGCTATTACTCAAACAAGCATGAAATGTTTACTTGTATATTCGTCCATAGGTCAAATCGGATATGTAATTATTGGAATAATTGTTGGAGACTCAAATGCTGGATATGCGACCATGATAACTTATATGCTGGTCTATATCTCCATGAATCTAGGAACTTTTTCTTGCATTGTATCATTTGGTCTATGTACCGAAACTAATAACATTCAAGAATATGCAGGATTATACATAAAAGATCCTTTTTTAGCTCTCTCTTTAGCTCTATGTCTCTTATCCCTAAGAGGTCTTCCTCCACTAGCAGGTTTTTTTTTTTTTGAAAAGCTCCATTTATTATGGTGTGGATGGCAGGAAGGTCTATATTTCTTGGTTTCAATAAGAGTCCTTACAAGCGTTCTTTTTATCTATTGTTATCTGAAAATAATCAAGTTATTAATGACTGGATGAAGCCAAGAAATAACCCCTCATGTGTGAAATTATAGAAGATCCCCTTTAAGATCAAACAATTCCATCGAATTGAGTATGATTGTATGTGTGATAGCATCTACTATACCAGGAATATCAATGAACCTGATTATTGCGATTACTTAGGATACCCTTTTTTAGCTTCTAGTTAGCTTTTAGAATCTATTTCTTAGTTCAAGATCACTCTTACTAATACTAATTGGAATCAAAGAATTAGTAGATCGGTTCTGCCCAAAATGGGAATAGGCTAAAGTTATGAACTTATAATCTATAATCTGATGATCGAGTTGATTCCATGATTATAAGTTCATTCCATACCGGATCAGACCGAAATAAGGTTATATACATTCTCATTATGTGAAAGGGTCATTCGAGCATATCTAAATAGATACTATGTTTACATATGGATCCCTATGTCATTACAATCCATTTAGGATTAGGAATAAGCGTAATCGGACCTACTTTTTACATATCTCTCATTATTTGGGACCCTATTCACCTCTTTGGGCTTCTATTGAATTAAGAAATAAGCTTGATTGTCCATCTTCTTGACAATTAATATATTATATATAAGACATCCTCCGGATAATTCAAGTCGAAGCAATTGGATGTCCGACTCGGGCTTATATGAGATGACCGATCAATAGAAATACTCCAACACTCCACCATTGTCATATATTCCATACATCACACTAGATAGATATCATATTCATGGAGCACGATTCACTTTCAAGATGCCTTGGTGGTGAAATGGTAGACACGCGAGACTCAAAATCTCATGCTAAAGAGCGTGGAGGTTCGAGTCCTCTTCAAGGCATAATATTGAAATGCTTATTGAATTGGAATAAGTTCGGCAACAGATCACAAAATCTTAGTGATCTTCTCTTTCTTTATCTAATGAATAGGGAGTCCACTTTGAAATCGTCTGCCCTGTGCTTCCCCCCAGTATATGCTTCAACAGGAATCACACAAGGGTAGATTGATAAAATATAAACCTCTGGTAAAATGCTCCCCTGTAACCCAGCAGATAAAGTACATTACATAGTCCGTTTTAGGGATTGGCGACTTACCCATTTAGTGACTTTGGCACTAGACGTTCTCAAAACAAAATTGGGACTATCAGGTCGGGCAAATTCAATAATAGATGCTTGGTGGCATTCCAGCCTTCCTTCTCCTTTCAGGACTTATCTGAAAGAGAATCCAGTACTTCTTGGTCGTGAATATCTAAATAAGGCGAACCGCCCTGTGGATATCTTTGCTTCGGAACAAAATAATTAAAAGGTCAATTGGAATGTGCATTATCCATATAGGAGATCTTTAAATTGAGAAGATCCATCGACCTGAGACAAAGAGAAAGGTCTATCTATTTTATTTAGTTATTCAGTTAAACCAATGATTCATTATTGGAGCAGATAGCAATAACCATTTCATCCGACATGCATATTTTTTATTTTCTAGGGGATTTACATCTTTCATTAATGGAAATTTTTTGATATAGTGAGTACTGGTTGTTCGCTGTTCAAGAATTCTTGTTTAGGCAATTCATACCATCCATACATAGTGTTTTGATCTAAGATTTCAATTCTTCCATGTTTCAGCAGTAGCATATTGTTCCATGGAGCTAAGGTCCAAAATATGAAGAAATAGGTGTTTCCATGACTTTACCACCTAGTCAATTCTGTTCCACTTAATCCCTATTTCATGGCCACATATCTTTTTGGCTGAGTAATGGGAAACTTTTCTCCTGTTACATGAATCTAATTTCATTTCATCTGGAAAAAACCATCTTTTTCTCAACAATGTCCTTGTCATTTGATCCAATAGTGTTCCGTTAGATAGGAACAAATTTGATAAATACTGATAACTCTCAGATGGAGTATTAGAACGGAAAAATCGATTAGATAATGAATTATTGGTTCTAAGCCATCTCTGGCAATGAATCAACAATTCAAAATGCTTTTCTTGTGTATTCTTAATAAACCAGCATTTATATATAGATGTATGAGGATCTGTTTGGGAAGTAAGAAGCCCCTTTGACATCTCTTCATTTGCAAAGAATTCTTGTTGTGAAAACACAGAGACAAAAAGTCTGATCTTTGAGTAGGAAAAAGAGTGGATCCGTAGGGTCCCAAATGAATTGGCTTATTCAAAAAAAGCCTTGTTCTTTGGAAAATCTATCTCGTGTCTGGTACTGCATGGTTCCACTTTGCAAGAACTCTGAATCATTCGCTTGAAGCTCATCATTTTCATCATAAATGATCCATTTGCCCCGAAATGACCTGGCCCGATAGGGAAATCCCAATTCATTGGGCCCTTCGATACAATCAAATAGAAAGCCCCAAGGGCGCCATATTCTAAGAGCCCAAACTATGTGATTGAATAAATCCTCCCCTATCTGTTACGGGTCAATGACTCCTTCTCCTTCTCCTTCTTCAAACTCTGATTCATATTTTTCATAGAGAAATCTCTAATTAACGATAGAACAAGATCCATTTTGTATCATATATAAGGGATTCCTTGGTTTAGACCGAAGAAGCAATGTCACTCGATCATTATCAAACTAACTCCAATCTTTTTCTGTCCGTGAGGATCCCACCAGAATGCCTTCTACTTCTAATGGGCCATGAACTAGATCAGAATCATTCTCAACGAATCCATAAGAAGTGATCCAATTTTTTTCATTGGGTCCGGGTAGAGACCAAAGGTCTGGAGCGACCGATCCGACAGAACAACTCAAAAGATAAAGAAGTATCATTAATTTCTTCATGCTCGTTCCAATTCGAAGTACCATTTGTACAAATAAGAATCCCCTTCGTTACATGATTTCTTCTTCATATAGATAGATATGTAGTTTCTATGGGGCAATTACTTAGAAGTACATTTTGTGCAACAACCCTTCCTATCTGATAGAAAAGGATCCCATGATACTGAACTGATCTTACCTGGGATCGCAAATCCCAAGTTTGCCTATGAAGAGCAGATCTAATTGTATTAGTGTCTATAATTGATTTCTTTTGTGTAATACTAATCGATAGGGCCTCATTGGTAAGTGCTACAAGATCTCGTGCATTGAAACCCATGGTTATGGACTCGAATCTATTAGTATGGAACATTTTCTTTTCCAAGTGAAATCCCCTAGTATATGAAAGAGTGAAAAGTGCTTTCATTGCTGTGGAATAAGAAGCCTTCGTATCTTAATGCATGTATTTAATTTATTCGGGGCTATTAGAGTAAGATCCATTTTTTGGGAAATATGAGTCAAAGTAATAACAAGAATATTTCTAGTGGAACATCTTTCATAATCCCTAGAGAGAGAGTTCACTAATAGACCGAGGGATAAGTAATTCAACTCATTCACATCCAGATCATAAAATGTTGTGGATACAAGATTTGAACCCATGACCTCAAGGTTATGAGCCTTGCGAGCTACCAAACTGCTCTACCCCGCGCCCCGCGATGAAAAGAAAAAAAAAACTGGGACTAAACTAATGGACAAAGAAGGACTGAATGCGCCCCTGTTCCATATCTATAGATCTCTTTACTTGTATGACTTAGATGTCTCATATGAAAGAGGAAAAAGAGAGGTAATATCTATCCTTAAATATTAATCCGTATTGCCCATGAATCTCAATGACCAATAATTGGTAATTAATACGGTAAAGTAAAGAACTATCTAATATATGGAATACCACAGAAAGATTTCTTTTTATAAAATAAGCTCTTCATTCAATTAATTTCAAATAAGCTGTATCTTGCTTATACCAATAAATAGAGCTGAAGTTATAGTTAAAGCTATTAGTAGAAAACCGAAATAACTAGTTATAGTAGGCATGAAGGGGCTAAATGAAATATGTTCTTTTTTTATCCATATCTTTCTAAAGCACTTTCCTAAGTTTCTATTTTTAAAAGAGACGGGGATAAGCAAAAATACCAATTGAAAGAATAAAAAAATTCGATTGAAAATTTGTGACTGATGAATTATTATAGGCCATATTAACAAAAATAGAGTAAGACCCAATCTTGAGTGAAAAAAATACCGCGGCTTCAATCTTTTTCAACAAAATCATCACGTAGTAAATCAACAAAGCCCAAAGTAATTTCTCTTTCTCCTTCAAGTTTACCTACTACTATACCAGCATGAATATGATGTCCACCAGACAAAAGTAATGCTTTAGCTAGTACACGAAAGTGCATACCATGATTCTTCTGTCTATCAATAACTGCATGCGTTGCGCAATGGATGTGAAGAAGCATTTGACTCCTTCATGCATGCTCCACTTGGCTCGGGGGGGATATAGCACAGTCGGTAGAGCTTCGCTCTAGCAATTGGGTCATTGTGATTACGGGTTGGGTGTCTAATTGTCCTGTTAGAAGGAATGAAGCACATCATAACATAATCTTAATTGAATATTCCTCGGTTCTGATGCGAACTCTAAATAAGTAAGATTGAAATGCTTCTAAACTTCTCCATCTAATAGGTGTGGTAACACTCCTTCTTTACATCATTTTCATGATGCCATCGCATATACTCTGCACTAGCATTTGATGCAAACAACTATTATAACCGTGGAACTATCAACAAATACTATATTTCTTCGATACATCTTTGGCCCAGTTATTTACTCTAGATCATACTTAGAAGCGACTTTGTCCACAAAATCTATATTCTTAATTTATGGCACTATTGCCATAATATAACATGCAACTAGTAGGACAATTATCAATTTTCTTATAACCACATCCAAGCTAGGAGACCAACTTTTTAATTTGGTAAAAATTATCAAGCATTTTATTACTTGCCAGTAACACCTCCTTCAACAAAGTAATTACTTTATCCATGTATGCCATAGTTATATTATAATTAAACTTAATATTCAATAATCTCAGAGCCACCGATAGAATTGAGTGACTATCACATCTATCCAACAAAGGTGTTTGGGCAACATTTAGCATACCATAAAATCTAGCCGACTTTGGATTAAGCAACATTGGTTTAACATTTAGAACAAATGATGGACTTGCAAGAAATGAGGTAGGAGCCTCACCATGGTTACGCCCATGGTAATAGTCAAGTTAAAAACCTTTTTCTATACAAGTGCAATCGAATGGTGTTTGGGTTATGAAACCATAAACACTTGCATTTTGCACACGGACACTTGAACAACCCATTTACGTGATACATAGCAACTGGCACACAGTATAACAAGTTCCTCAACCCCTTACAAAAATTTTGGTGATAAATGATTCTGTGAGGTTCTTCCATTATACATCTAATGACGATGCACTAAAATTTGCATCTGTTGGCACAATGAAAAAAACTCAATAATCCATCCTTAAATACACTATTAGCATAATGACAAGCCAGGTATCTTTTTTTAAAAGTATTATTACATTTGTATATGATGGATAGCTATTATTTTTAACACATTTCAATAGAGGGTTCTCATTACAACAAGTTTGTACAAGTAAGTAGCTTATAAAAATTTCAACGATGTCTTTCTATGGTTCTCAAATTGCATGAAATAAATTACTAATGCATCATAAATATTCGTTCGAAGAACAAGTATAGATAAAATTACAAAATTCAAATAAATTGATTGCAAAATAAATTTGTTTATTCTAGTGAGAGCATTTCTTTAAGAACAATCTCAAATGGGGACTACAATCCAAAGGTTAACTACAGCCAGTTAACTCCTAAACGAGTTTCTAAGATTGTAGTTCAATCTATTACGGCTAACAATAGGTATGCTAAATAAACTTCAATACCTACTTGAGTAAGCCAATTATTAATGAAAAATCCAAATGACATATTTTTAAATAATCACATAACAATGCAATCATATATATTATCAACATATCAAACTATAATTGAAGTGAAATCTTTATTGAAAAAATAATTTAAAAAAGCTATACAATGTTGTATCAATATATATGGTTGATATTAAATTAAAAAAAATAAATTAATTAATAACAATTAATAATTAAGTTTCATATGTGATACCTGTATCATACTTTCTTTCACAAAACTAGATCAATGTTTATTAGTTTCTAATTGATCCTCTTGTAAATTTGAAAAACACAATTCAAATTGAAATTAATTATTGAAAACTTCAAACTACATCAAATAAAACACACAAAAGTTTAAAATATAATTTCAAAAATATAAAAAATCAAATAAAATATTTATGCATATTAAGCCAATATTATTTTATAATCTTTAAATGATAGATTAAATTTCATAACTGCATGTGAATATTAGAGCGGTGACAAAAATTTTAAATTTAATAACAAAGTGAATGAATTTTTGTAATTATTAAAAAATTATTTTTTAATATAACAATTTCAAAAAATAAAATCATAATGTTTCTATTAAAAAATTATACTTTTCACATTTTTAAAATCTAACAAAAAAATAGATTAAAAAAGGTAATTAATTTACATAATTATTAACCATTCTTATTTTTTATAATAATTGCAAGAAATAATATTATAATTATTAAATAAAATTACAAAATTTAAAATAACATTTTTTGTTATTAGACTTTTTTATAAAGTAAAAATTTTGTAAAATACAGATAAAAATGAAGTAATGATGGAGTAAAATAATTTTTGTAATTGTTAACTATTATTATTTTATTTAAAAATTACAACTAACATTATAATGTTTCTCATTATAAAACTTATTGTGTTGTAACAAATCTAAGAAATGTGGATAAAAAATGGAATAATAAGAAATTCAACTTAATTTCATAATTATTAACTGTTATTAAATTTATTACAAAAATTACAAAAAATAATATTCTAAATTTTTTATAAAACTTTTTGTAGTCTAAGAAAATGGGAAATTTTAATTAAAAATATAATAATAATAATAATAAACTGGATTAATTTTTATATTTATTAAAAAATTTACAAAAAATTTCTCTAATGTTAAAAAAATTTAGTAAATTTGGATATAAACAATAATAATAATAAAATCAATTAATTTATGATTATTAACTACTATTATTTTTTAAAAAATTACAAAAAGATACAATTTTCCTCAAAAAAAAGCTTCTTGTAATGTAAAAATAATTTTGTAAATCTGAATAATAAAATGTAATAACAATGAATTCACTTAGTTTTTATGATCATTTATTATTCTTATTTTTTATTTTCATAATTACAGTAAATAACAATAAAATGAAATAATTTTTATAATTATTAACTATTTCAATTATTATTATAAAAAGTAAATTTTTTATAAATATATAATTTATAACATAAAATTTAAACTACAATAAATAATTACTAAAATTTTGTCTTATCAAATACTTTATCATATTTCTTAAATATATATGATTAGTATAATAATATTTAAAATTTAATTAAATATAAAAATAATAAATTCAATTAATTTTATAATTACTTACTATTATTTTTGAAAAAAATTTACAAAAAGATATAATCTCTATCATAAAAGAACTTCTTGTAATATAAAAATAATTTTTTAAACTTGAATAAAAAAATGTAATAACAGTAAACTCAATTAATTTTCATAATCATTATTTATTCTTATTTTTAATTTATAGTTAAAATAAATAACATTATATTTATTCTCACACTGTAATAAATTTTTAAAAATTGACTAACAAAAATATAATAATAAAGTTAATTAATTTTGTATTTATTAACTTTCTGATTGTTATTATAAAAATTACTATAGCTTAATGTTATAACATTCTGGTTAAAAAAAAAAATGGAAACAAATATGATAACAACAAGGTGAAATAATTTTTATAATTATTAGTACTATTTCAATCTTTATTATAAAAATTTTAATTTTTATAAATATATGATTCATAACATAAAATTCAAATTACAATAAATAATTACTTAAATTTTGTTGTGAGAAGTGTGATATCATTTTTTAAAATATATATGATTACTGTAATAATATTTAAAATTTGTAACAAATAAAAGTGTAGTTTTTTAAATAAAAAATTTTTTAAATTATCAAAAATATAATCACTTTACATATATAATAATAATGTCATTTAAATAATATAATTCATTATTATAATTTTTATTATAAAAATTACTTAATTTATATGTGTGTATATACATACACACACATATATATGTGTGTGTATGTATGTATATGTACGTACATGTGTATTAAATAATAAAATATAAGTAAAATTTCAATACACAATTATTGAATTTTTTATTTTAAAAATTTTAAAACATAATGAAGTAGTACTCTTTATCTCCTTTCCTTATCTATTCACTTTTTGGTTCATATGAATTGCCTGCAAAGTTTATAGAAAACTCAAATCCAAACTCGAACTCAAATTATGCATTAGAAATCAAACAATAAGTAGAATATACCATTATAAGTTGAAAATATAACAAATATGTTAACAAGCTTGTATTACAATACGAGAATACTTTAAATAATAATTAATAGTAATACCAGGCCATAACAGCCATAATAATAAGAATAACACTAAACCATTGCATCTAGTATTGAGTTAAGGTAAGGGTTAACAGAATCTATGCAATAGCCATCAAGTTCAATATAAAGAAACTCCTTAAAGCCTCCAATTTGTTTTTTTCTTATTTTAATTCTTGTTTATTACTTCAAGTTCTTACTTATGTATCTCAAATCACAGTAATGATACTTTATATATATATATATATACAAACCAATTCACGATCAATATACATAAAATTAATAATCAAAAAATTACTACTAAGAACAAAAATTATATCATAAGTGAAGTTACAGAGAAATAGTTATTAGCAAAATGAGATAATACGGTTGTTGTTTCCACTAGTGAGGAAGAACATGAACCATAAAACAAAGTTGATGTACTCCAACCTGAAATTGATGTGCTTAAACCCAAAGAACTCTTAAATTTTTCCAGCTAAAACCCTAAAAACATCTATAATTGCTATACCATAAACAAAAACCCCTCAAATTTCATGTACAGGAAACCCGAAGAACCCATAATGATTTTTATGTTAAAACCCTAAAATTGTTTTGTGAAAATCTAAAATCTTTAAAAATTTTGTCTATATTATTTAACTGAAACCTAAGAAATTTCATAAGTTAATGTATTTATACTAGAAAAACACCTTAAAATCTTTGTGTTGGAACCCTAAAACACCTTAAGTTATTACGCCAATAACTAAAACCCCTAAAATTTGATGAGGATGAAACTCGAAACACCCTCAAGAATTGTTTAATCCTAACCTTAAAGACATTGAGAGAATAATTATGTGAAAACCTAAGTTTCCCAATCTCAACATTATGCAATGTTGAAAGAGAGAGAAAGATAGAGAAATAGAAAGAAAGAGAGAAAAATAAAGAAAGAAGACAACATTAGATGAAGAAATCCAATTAGATGATGATGGAGAACCCACCCTTCACCTTTAGATGGCTATAAAAAAAGAAGAGGTGGTTATGTGTGAAGATGAAAACCCTAACTCTCCTAACACAAGATCTTATATACTTTAGCAAAAAAAAGTAAACAAAAAACAAATATAAAAAAGAATTATATTTTCTTTAAGTAGTTGTGTAAAAAAGAATAATCTTTCTTTAAGTAGTTGACTTAAGCCAACTAAATTAATGAAATAAATCATTGTATGTGAGAGTCAAAACCACAACTACATAATTTATTTATTAGGCCTAATTATTCATCTCAATATTTTTGGAGTTCACTTATTTTTTTTACGTTTAATTATATATTAAGTCTAATTTTTAATAAGGTCCAATTAAATATTAAGCCAAACTAGTCCCAAGCACAATTAAATCTTAAAACCCAATCAATTGTTAGGGAAATTAATTGTTACATCCAACTAGTTAGATTCAATTAAATCTTAGGCTTAATTATTTATTAGGCTAATTTAGGTTTTAATCTCAAGATATATTAAGAATAGTTTTTGTTAAGTCAAATTATATTAAGTCTACATTTTTCTTTGATCTAATCAAATCTTAGGCCTAATTATTTGTTAGCCAATGAATTGCAAGGTTTAATTAATTGTTAACATTAATTTTGACCAAATTAAATATGATGCTCATTTATATCTTAAGTTCCATTTTGATTTTGGTCCAATTATATCTTATGCTTAATTCATTCCTACGTCCAATTATTTATGAAGTTCATGCATGCCACATCTAATTATATGTTAAGCCCAATTGATATTTGGACTCAATTTTAAAACCAATGATAGATTAAGCCTGATTTTTTATTAAGCCTTCTTATATCTTTAAGCTTGATTTTTGTTAGGCCTAATTATATCTTTAAGCATATTTTTTTATTGGTCTCATCAAAATCTTAAGCCAATTAATTCTTAGTCACAATTAAATTTTAGGCCTCATTAATTATTAAGGTTAATTAATTGCTAGCCTATTTAATTGTTAGGTCATCAATAGTTAGACTTAATTATATCCTAGATCTAGTTAGTTATTGGGCAAATATATTTTCGACCCTCTTATTTATTAGGTCCAATTATATATGAAGTCAACTCTTTATTAGTCCAATCAAATATTAGGCTTAACTAATTTTGTATAATTAAATATTAGGTCCAATTAATTACTAGGGTTAAATAATTGTTAGGCTAAATTAGTCGCTACGTCTAATTAATTATCAATCTCAATTACATCTTAAATTCAATATTGTATTATGTTTAATTATATATTAAGTTCAATTATTTTTTAAAGTAAATTATATATTAAACATAATTTTTTATAAAAGCTAATTAAATTTTAGGCTCGATTAATTATTTGGCTTAATGAATTGTTATTGTTAAGTCCAATTAATTCTTAAGATCAATTACACATTGGATGATCAATTGTTTATTAGGCACATTTCTCTTAGGACCCATTATATATCAAGCATAATTTTTTATTAGGTCTAATTAAATTTTGAGTACAACTAATTTATTCGGTTCAATTAATTATTAACCTCAATTACATATTCGGTCCTAATTATTTTATGACTTAATTAATTCTCAATCTTAGTTAATATACCTTAGGTTCAATTTGTTTCTAGGCTAAGACACTTATGAATTTCATGTAATCTAAGACTCTTATGAATTTCATGTACTATGGACCTAATGATATTTTATACATTATTACTTATGATTCAGCCTAAAGATCTATGGTCTAATTAATCTTAAGTTTAATTATAATTTAAGCTCAATTATATTTTAGTCTCAATTTGTTAATAGGTTTAATTATTTGTTAGGCTCATAACACTAGGTCCAACTTCTTATTAGGTCATTTGACTCAATTATATCTCAAATCTAATTTATTATTCGACCTAATTTTACTTTTGGTATAGTTATCTTGTTCTTAGCCTAAATTGTATATTAAGCTTAATTATTTTTTACTATTAATTATATGTTAAACTAAAAATTTTGTTAGTTCTAATTAAATCTTGGGCCTAATTAATTATTAAGTCTAATTAATTGTTATGACTCATTATTTATTAGGTTCATTTCATTATTTGACCCATTTGCATATTATATTTGATTATTTAAGTGACCCATTTAATGTTAAGCTAAATTTTTTATCAAGCCCAATCAAATTTTAAACTTAATTAATTATTAAACCTAATAAATTGTTAGGCCTAATGAATTGTTAAGTCTAATTAATTATTAGGATTGATTACATATTAGGCCCAATTATTTTTTATGTTGACTTAATACATAGTCCCAATTAATATGGGTTAAATCCAATTTGTTTATGAGCCTAAAAATCTCTTGGGTTCATGCATGATACACCCAATTAATTACTAAACTTAATAAATGTTAGATCTAATTAATTATTAGTTTCAATTATATTTTGGACAAGTTAGAATTATGCATTAGGCTAAATTATTTATAAAGCCAATTATATCTCAAGTCCAATTAATTATATTTGGTCTATTATATCATAAGCCTAGTTATATATAAGGCCTAATTATAGCATATGCTTAATGTTAGGTCCAACTAAATCTAAGGCCCAATTAATTTCAAGTCTAATTATTTTCTAGGTTATGTCATATTTAATGCCTAATTATTTATTAGTTTTATTAGCTTAGACCTAATTATAAATTAAATAATTATTTATTATATCTAACTACCTATTAAGTATAATTTTTTTAGGTCTGATTAAATCTTACGTCCAACTAACTTTTAGGCCTAATTAAATCTTAATTCCAATTAATTATTAGGTCAAATTAATTGTACTGTGTAATTGAATGTTAGGTTTAATTATTTATTAAGCTAAAATAAATCTTAAGCTTAATTTTTTATTAAATTAAAATTTTGACCCAATTAATTGTTAAGCTCAATTACATATTAGGTTCAATTATTTATTAAGCCAATTTCGTTATTAGGCCCAATCATATATTAAACCAATTTTTTTATTAGGCTCAACCAAATTTTAGAATCAATTAATTATTTAGCATAATAAATTTTTTAATCGAACTAACTGTTAGTCTCAAGTTACATATTAGGTTCAATTACTTTTATGGCATAATTAATATAAATTAGACTCAATATGTTACTGGGTTGAATTATTTTTTGTTTTCATACAGAATAAACCCAATCATATCTTAGGTTGTCTTATTTATTTGCTAAGCTTAATTATCTATTATGTCCAATTTTTTTATAAGACCTAATTATATCCTGACTCGAATTATAACTTGGATCCAACTATGTCTTAATTCCTAAATCCAATTATTTGCTAAGCTCATGCACACTAAGGTCCAATTAATTGTTGGACGTAATTATATGTTAAATCTAAATAATTGTTGAGTTTAATTATATTTTAAGCATAATTATGTATTTAGTCCATTTGCATTTTACGTCCAATTATATACTAAGCCTTAGTATTTATTAGGATCAATTATATGTTAGGCATAATTTTTTATGAGATCTAATTAAATTTTAGATACAATTAATCTTAGATACAATTTTTTCTATAATAACTTTAAACTCAAATTAGTTAGTGAGTATGTAAAATTATTATAATTATAAAACCATCATATATTATGTGTTAAATGGCATAGAAGTTCACATTACTTGAAATTTAACCCACCGCGAGTCGCAGATAACATTTAGGACTTCACACCATCTTGTTCATGGCTCATCAAACTTCAACTTGATAATTTCAAATAGCATGGCAACCGTCCTAGATGCTGGTAACAACCTATAAAAATATAGTTGAAAACACATAAGTAACCAAAAAAAAAAAATAATATATGTAATATACATATAATTGCAATAAATGAAAAAAGTTTAGTTATCATACTTTTTCCCGATAGGTTGAATATGTAGCCTACTGTCTCCTATTACACACCTTGACTCAATTGATGATGTATGAGTTGCAATATCTTGATGTGACAGTGTATCCTCTAAAGATGATGATCAAGGGAATGATGTGTCGATTGGAGGTGATGAAGATGGAAATGATGATGTGTGAGAGGAAGGTGATCTTGCATTAACGGAAGATGATCCGACATGAGTAAAAGGTGATTTTATATGAGCCATAGTGGATGTGTCCAACCTGTAGGACCATCTATCCCTCCATTTAAAGCCACAACTCCATGTTCCCCTCTTTTAGACATCTTAAGCAATAACTTTACATGTTCAGTGAGAGAATTAACCATGGAAATTTTAGGTTATTTTTTTTAGCACTTTTAAACACAAACCTCAATAGTTAATCACTATCAATAATGCAATTAACAGAAGTTTTGTCTTAATGTTAGACTCCCCATTTTCAAGTGATGGTTCTCCATCTTCACCTTTCAATTGAATTAATTCTTCATCAACTTGAATCTCTTCATCATGATCATTGACATCTCT
This sequence comes from Moringa oleifera, assembly GCA_021397835.1. Lineage (NCBI taxonomy): Eukaryota > Viridiplantae > Streptophyta > Magnoliopsida > Brassicales > Moringaceae > Moringa > Moringa oleifera. The sequence continues at coordinate 2,626,289 of JAJFZO010000609.1, read as the reverse complement.
CAAATTTTCTACAATTTGATCATTGCAAGAAATTATGATAACTGGTTGGACATAACATCTTAGAATGGAACATTTAGAGATTCAATTCTGTTTCTTGCTTTTATTTTGATGGCCATAAACTAGTCTCTCTTCTATGGAGTAGGATTAGGATACGATACAAAATATACTTGTTCTGCTTGTTATGCAAAAATAAATGTATCATTTCCCTTGTATCTCTTGTTGACCTTAACCTCAGTGATTCTATATTTGGGACAAATCCTTATACCCACACTATAAGCCACCTTTAGTTGAAAGTTTCAACTACTTCACAAGTATGCTAGAATACTCAATCTCGATTATTTCTTCTAGGATTTCATGATAGATCACATTCGTGCTCATTAAAGCTACTCTAGAATTATTTACATTACAATTAGTAGCCAACTAGAAGCATGAAAACAATAACCATTGACATAATGAATTGGGTATGTGTTGACTTTATTCATAGGTTCCCATGCCAAGTCTTATAAGAATCGATCATTCACTTCATTTATAGGATTATGTACCTAATAACCCATGAATCATACAAGAGAAATTTGTTAAGGTAAATGATATTGGAGGATATATTATTTCATACTTACGATGATAATTACCAAGAGCTAACTTACGCAGTCTTTGAACCATTGAACAAAGTCTAATTGAACATATTTATATATATCGGTGGAGCACATTTATGGCAAGGTTATAGTTAATGTTTGAACATATATTCTACAATTATACATTATACGTGTCAATTTGCATAGATTATAATTTTTTAGGTACACCTATTGGAACATATAAACTAGAATTTACTACGTAAAAGGTTTAACTTCGGGGGAATTCATAAGCACATATTTACTGTCCCGAACACTTCCTGTCCTGTGAGATAATGAGTCTTACATGACCCTTCACATTAACTTGCATAATTGAAGATAGATATTAATGGATATTCAAATGAGTCACTACCATCATCATTTCGTGGCACTCTTCGACTCTTAAGTCTCAAAAAAATAAACTCAACTAAGTGATAACTTTCGAGATAGGAGTAAGCAAATAACTAAATTCAATTGGTAATAATCACTCCATCATCATGTGACAGTCATGACTCTTCATATTTTACAAGGTGCAAGTTTGTATGTCAACACATTTGCCTAAATTGGATGCATATCCATCAAGAAGCTTTATCTCTTTTATTCACTCGCATATAGACTTTTTTTGGTCCATATGGAGTGTTTATTGAGCTTTTGGTTTGATGAAGCTTCCATTATCCAAATAATTTAATAGGGGTAGTTGCTGAACCATACCACATAGTTTCGGCAACAACAAAAGCTGCAAAAAAGACAACTGCGATACTACTGGAAAGGACGATTTCAATATTGGCCATACGTAATCCTTTGTATAGACGTTAGGGGGAACGAACACAAAGATGGAATAAGCCCGCTAATATGCCCAATGTCCCTGCTGTAATATGATGAAAAGCTATTCCTCCTAGAGCAAAAGGATCAAAACCTTCTACACCCATGCAGGATTTACAAATTATACCTTTTCGATTAGTCTATAAGGGTTGGACACCCATATTTCAAGACCATATAATCCTGTTACATGAAATGCGCCAAAACCAAAACAAGCCACTCCTAAAAGAAATAAATGAATTCCAAAGATCTTGGGCAAATCTAAAGAAGGTTTTCTTGTATGTTCATCATAAAATATTTCTAGATCCCAATACACCCAATGCCAGATAGCTGCTAAGAAGTACAAGCTAGAAAACACGATATGTGCTCTAGCTACACCTTCGTAACTCCAAATACTCGGATTCCTTATAATCCCTCCTGTAATACTCCAACCACCCCATGAATTGGTTATTCCTAAACGAGTCAAGAAGGGTATAACGAACATACCTTGTCTCCACATTGGATCAAGAATGGGGTAAGAGGGATCAAAAACTGCTAATTCATATAGAACCATCAAATTGGCCAACCAGTAACCAGAGCTTTATGCATTATATGACTAGAAAGTAAATGGTCAGAATCATTCAATATGACGATATGAACATGATACCAAGGCAAACCCATGGAAATACCCCTTTATCAATGAAAAATATACACTATGTAACTTTATTGCATTGAAAAAAAAAACCCATGCTATCGACCTTCTCCCTTTCAGTGGATTATTTTGGAGAAAGAATTAATATTTGTTTTATTTTTTTAGTAATAATGGAACAATTCGGTTTCATAAAAAAAAAAAAAGAAGAAGATATATTCTATATCCGATAAGTACCAATACGCAATGGGGGTTAACCTTATTTTTTATGAACGAACGTATCTATATTTGTTCATCATTCAAAGGACCTATTCATAAAAAATTTCCTTTATTTTTATTCACTCTGTCTTCCTTTACCTGTCTTTATTTTCTATTTTATTATATATTTTATGACCTTATTCAATCTATGTATAAAATAGAATTCATAAAGTATAATAAAGGCTAATATTATTAAGACAATAACCCAATTGTTACGCTTCCACATCAAAGTGAAATAGAGTACTTAATTCTACTTTCTTTCATTTAATGCCTATTGGTGTTCCAAAAGTACCTCTTCGAAGTCTTGGAGAGGAAAATGCATCTTGGATTGGCATATAGTGCGACTTGTCAGATATATTGGGCCATGTGAGATTTCTCCATTCTCTCTCACGATCGAGATATCCTCTGTTTCTCCCAAAAAGATTGATTTTATTATCAAAAAATTGTAGCATGAAGTGCAATGAAGTGTAATTAGATCCATTTTTTTGGAGGTATTCAAATTAATCTTTTCAATTAGAATGATTTATGGTTGACTTGGTTGGACCAATAAAATGAAGTAGCCAAACTCCGTTTAGCAAAAACCTAATTGGTAATATATCTATGATTACCGCTTATATCATAAATGATTCTATTTATAAAAAAATTTCTAAATCGAAATAATCTCACACTATTAATCAATCGAATAATATGATTAATACATTGAATATTTGGCGGAATACATGAAAGAAATGAATTGAAAAAAACAAAAAAGAAGTCATAGCAAAAAAATGTGGTGTTTGGTTCATTTGTCCAATATGTGCAAATCTAAATCGGGCAGATCTTTACTCGGAGTAGAGCATAAACCTAAAAAAAATGAATACAAAATTGAAGAAGCCCATTCAGGAACAAGAAAATGACATCGCGATTTGGATTGGATCTCGATGAAAAAAAAAAACATCAATGAGAAGTTAGTCTGATGAACTTAGTGAAATTTTTTATATTATATGATTATAAGCAAAGGGTCAAAGCGCATCTTTGTTTAAAAATGGAAGAAAAAAGGAGGTCTTCATTAAAAGTTATAAAAAGCTTGCTATGAAAAAAGAAAGAGGCTAAAATCTACACATTGATTTTATTCGCAATTTTTGCTGAACCGTATGCATCAAAAGGTGCCTGTACGACTCCTAAGGGGTACAATTTGATTTTTATCTTAATCAACCAACTTTATCGAGAAAGATTACTTTTTTTAGGCCAAAAGATTGATAGCGAGATCTCAATCCAACTCATTGGTCTTTTGGTATATCTCAGTATAGAAAATCATACCAAAAATATGTGTTTGTTTATAAACTCTCCTGGCGGACGGGTAATACCCAGAGTAGCTATTTATGATACTATGCAATTTGTGCAACCGGATGTACAGACAATATGCATGGGATTGGTTACTTCAATGGGATCTTTTATCCTAGTCGAAGGAGAAATTACCAAACGTCTAGCATTCTCTCACGCTTGGCACCAGTGAGTTTTTTATTTGCGAGAAAAAGAAGACTATGCCTTCGCATATGAAATATGAATTAATAAGTAATAATAGCATAGCACTTCGAATTCGATATGAATTTTTTTTTCAAAATATTAGATTATGTATCGAAAAAGTAGTATGAGATAAGGGGGATTTTTAATTTTATCTGAGCTATCGTGGGCCCATTTCAGCGTCACAAACCTTTTTTCACATTGGAAGGCTATTAAGAATATTTATGTTATGAAAAAGTACAAAAAAAGAAACTTTTGAATTACTAAATCACAGACGAAATAAATAAAATAAATATATAAAGCAAGGGGACCATCATAGTATTTTTTTTAAACTCTTTCGAAAAAAAAGAAGGGTGGTAATTGGATCATTTATTGATCTGGGCCTAATAGACCCTATTTTTTCTCTTTCTTTGATGAAAGAAAAGGTAAAAAACGTGAATTCCATTGTAGAGCCGTATGCAATGCACAGAAAAATGCCTATATAGTTGCTTAATTCTCTCTTTTTTTTTTCTTATTATTCGTTATTTCATCTCCTCACCTCAACATGCGAGATAGAAAAAAGATTTATTATGTTATATCATCAAGGTAATAATCCATCAACCTACTAGTTCTTTTTATGAGGCACAAACGGGAGAATTTATCCTAGAAGTGGAAGAACTACTGATACTTCGCGAAACCTTCATAAGGGTTTATGTACAAAGAACAGGCAAGCCCTTATGGGTTGTATCTGAAGATATGGAAAGGGATGTTTTTATGTCAGCAACAGAAGCCCAAGCTCATCGGATTGTTGATCTTGTAGCGGTTCAATAAAAAATAGCAGTGATTTCATGCAAATCCATAATTAAAGATTTTATTTAAGGCTTTAGTTTAGTTTAATATTCGATTATATATTCTGTTAAACATTTAATAGAATATTTAATAGAAATAATCGTAATTCAAAATCATTCGGTTAGGATTAATCTAAACCAGCCCATTACGCATATGATTCAGCATGCCAAGTATTAAACAACTTATTAGAAACACAAGACAGCCAATCAGAAATGTCATGAAATCCCCCGCGCTTCGGGGATGTCCTCAGCGTCGAGGAACATGTACTAGGGTGTATGTACGACTCATTTAGATCATGGACTAAGACAAAAGAAATCAAACATTTTTTTCAGTATCAATGATCAATACTAGTGAATAAAATATAATGGAGGAACTCCATGCACTATCTAAAAAACATGGATCTATCATATCCTTCTATTGTACATGAAGCTTATGGTTTCCATTGGTGCAAATCCAACACCTCAATTTAGGAGAAATAATCCCCTATCGTTAACAAATGATTATTATGCTTTTTTTTATACCAAGTATCAATACAATTTATTATTTCTAGGTGAGATACCTAGAAAAGAAAAAGAAAAAATCATGGAGGGGGGGTAAGTTAAAGTAGGAAAAGCCATTGGAATTTTTATTTTATACATTGGAAGATTCTGTTTTGTTATTAATAGACCAGTAAAGGAGAAAAGAATAACTGAAAGAAAAAATTAATTATTCATCAAAGTTTCATTTATTCAATGACTAGAATTAAACGCGGATATATAGCTCGGAGACGTAGAACAAAAATTCATTTATTTGCATCAAGCTTTCGAAGGGCTCATTCACGACTTACTCGAACTATTACTCAACAGAGAATAAGAGCTTTGGTTTTGGCTTATCGAGATAGAGGTTGGAAAAAAAGAGATTTTCGTCATTTGTGGATCACTCGAATAAATGCAGGAATTCACAGGAAATGGGTATCTTATAGGTATAATATATTCATACAAAATCTATACGAGAAGTAATTGCTTCTTAATCGTAAAACACTTGCACAAATAGCTATATCAAATAGGAGTTGTCTTTATATCATTTCCAATGAGATCATAAAATAAGGAGATTGGGAGGAATCCACTTGAATGTTTTAAATAGAGTTCTCGAGAGAATAAGCTCGGGGAAGGTAGAGGTTCACTGTTCCCTGGGATTGGCTTTGGGCTTTTCTTGCATAGCTTAGGTGGAAGGCGAAGAAGGCCTTCTTTTAGAGGGGCCCGAGCCATCAGTGAGATACCACTCTAAAAGAGCTAGAATTCTAACCTTATTTCAGAACCTACGGGCCAAGGGACAGTCTCAGGTAGACAGTTTCTATGGGGTGTAGGCCTTCCAAAAGGTAATGGAGACGTGCAAAGATTTCCTCGGGCTGGATAGAGATTGGCCCTCTGGTGCAAAGGCAGAAGGGAGCTTAACTGTAAGACCCATCCGTCGAGCAAGGATAAAAGCCGGCCTTAGTGATCCAATGGTGTCGAGTGGAAGGATCGTCACTCAACGGATAAAAGTTACTCTAGGGATAACAAGTTGATCTTCCCCAAGAGCTCACATCGATAGGAAGGTTTGGCACCTCGATGTCGGCTCTTTGCCACCTGAGGATGTAGTATGTTCCAAGGGTTGGGTTGTTCGCCCATTAAAGCGATATGAGCTAGGTTCAAAATGTCGTGAGAGTGTTCGGTTCATATCCGGTATGGGCGTTAGAGCATTGAGAGGACCTTTCCCTAGCACGAGAGGACCGAGAAGGATGCACCTCTAGTGTACCAGTTATCATGCCCACGGTAAACGTTAGGTAGCCAAGTGCAGAGCGAAAAACTACTGAAAACATCTAAGTAGTAAGCCCACCCCAAGATGAGTGCTCTCCTATTCTGACTTCCCTAAAGCCTTCGGTAGCATAGCTGAGACAGTGATGGGAGTGACAGAATATTTTAGAATTCAAAAGAAGGTCACGGCAAGACGAGCCGTTTATCATTACGATAGGTGTTAAGTGGAAGTGCAGTGATGTATGTAGCTGAGGCATCCTAACAGATGAGTAGACTTGAACCTTGTTCCTACATGACTCGATTAATTTGATCAGGCATTCATCATCTATTTTCATTCTTCAACTCTTTGACAACATGAAAAAATCAAAAGCTTTGCCCTCCCTCTCTATCTATCCAAGGGATGGAAGAGCGGAGGCCTTTGGTGTTCCCTCCAGTCAAGAATTGGGGCCTTACAATCACTAGCCAATATGCTTTTCTCGCATGCTTTTCTTCATTCATGGTTCGATATTCTGGTGTCCTAGGCATAGAGGAACAATAGCAATCCATCCCGAACTTAGTGGTTAAACTCTACTGTGGTGATGATATTGTAGGGGAGGTCCTGCGAAAAAATAACTCGACGCCAGGATGATAAAAAGCTTAACACCTCTCATTCTTATTAGTTTTTCTATATCAAAAAGAAAAAGAAATGAAAAATGAAAAGGTCATCTTACTCAAAACCAAAACGCCAGGATTTAATGACTTACTTCACATTTGGAATTGCACAGAAAAGACTATTTATCTCAGAGACGTTTACGAAAAATTCTGGGGAAACGTTAACGGTTGCTGTCTTATTTTTCAAAGAAAAATAGAGTACATTATAAAGAATTAATTAATCAGTTGGATATTCGAGAACCAAAAAATCATTAATTTGAAAATTTTGAATTACTTAGTTTATTAGATCTTGAATTTTGATGACCTTCTTTTCGTTTTAGCAATTAAATTCATGTAAGAATGAATCAAAGGAAAAACTTATGAATATTCCAACTACAGGAAAATATCTTACGATAATCAATATGGGCCCTTACCACCCATTAATGCATGGTGTTCTTCGTCTAATTGTTACTCTAGATGGTGAAGATGTTATTGACTGTGAACCAATATTAGGTTATTTACACAGAGGAATGGAAAAAAATTACGAAAAATCGAACAATTATATAATATCTGCCTTATGTAACATGGTGGGATTATTTAGCTACTATGTTCACAGAAGCAATAACCGTAAATGGACCAGAGCAATTAGGAAATATTCAAGTCCCTAAAAGAGCTAGCTATATTAGAGTAATTATATTGGAATTGAGTCCTATAGCTTCTTATTTGTTATGGGTTGGCCCTTTTATGGCAGATATTAGTGCACAAACTTCGTTTTTTTATATTTTTAAAGAACAAGAATTAGTATATGATCTATTCAAAGCTGCCACTGGTATGAGAATGATGCATAATGATTTTCGTATTAGAAGAATAGCAGCTGATCTACCTCATGGTTAAATAGATAAATACTTGGATTTTTGCAATTATTTTTTAACAGGGATTGTCAAATATCAAAAAATTATTACACAAAATCTTATTTTTTTAGAACGAGTTAAAGGAGTAGGCATTATTGATGGAGAAGAAGCAATAAATTGGGGTTTATCCATACCAATGCTATGCGCGTCCGGAATACAATGGGATCTTCATAAAGTTGATCATTATGAGTCTTACGACGAATTTGATTGGGAACTCTAGTGACAAAAAGAAGGAGATTCATTAGCTCATTATTTAGTAAGAATGAAGGAAATGACGAAATCCATAAAAATTATTCAACAGGCTTTGCAAGGAATTCCAAGAAGTCCCTATGAGAATTTAGAAATTCGATGCTTTAATAGAAAAAAAGGATCTAGAATTGAGTGATTTTAAATATCGATTCATTAGTAAAAAACCGTCTCCGACTTTTGAATTATTGAAACAAGAGCTTTATGTGAGAGTCGAAGCCCCAAAAGGAGAATTGTGAATTTTTTTTATAGGGGATCAAAGTGGATTTCCTTGAAGATGAAAAATTCGCCTGCCGATTTTTATAAATTTGCAAATTCTTCCTCAATTATTTAAAAGAACGAAATTGGCTGATATTATGACGATACTCGGTAGCATAGATATCATTATGGGAGAAGTTGATCGTTAAAATGATAATTGATACAATAGAAGTACAAGATATCGATTCTTTTTCCAGAATGGAATCTTTAAAAGAGGTCCATGGAATCATATAGATGCTTGTCCTCATTTTTACTCCTGTATTGGGGATCACAACGAGTGTACTAGTAATTATGTGGTTAGAAAGAGAAATATCTGCAGGGATACAACAACGTATTGGGCCTAAATACGCCGGCCCTTTGGGAATTCTTCAAGCTCTAGCGAATGGAACAAAACTACTTTTAAAAGAGAATCTTCTTCCATCTAGAGGAAATACTCGTTTATTCAGTATTGGACCATCTATAGTAGTAATATCAATTTTACTAACTTATTCAATAATTCTTTTTGGCAATCACCTTGTTTTAGCTGATCTCAATATTGGTATTTTTTTATGGATTGCCATCTCAAATATTGCTCCTATTGGACTTCTTATGTCAAGATATGGTTCAAATAATAAATATTGTTTTTTAGGTGGTCTTAGAGCAGTTGCTCAATCGATTAGTTATGAAATACCATTAACTCTATGTGTTTTATCAATATCTCTACGTGTGATTCATTGAAATATAAAATTTTCTTTTCCCTATTTCTTTCGTTCTAGAAAAATAAGGTGAATGAATTGAATAAATATCTTCATTATTCATCTATGGTGTTAATGTTAACAAAGTAAATTAGATAGTTATATGAGTGAAAGAAAACAACTTATAAATTCGTAGTAAAAAGAAAAATTGAGTCTCATTTTCTATGTATAAGAGTTAAGCGGACATAAATATAAGTAGAAGAGCCACTTTACCCAAAGATTGGTTGATTAGTCATCCTGGCTTGAAGTGGGTTCAAAAGATTAATCGTATGAAGTTTTAATTATCGGTTGTATAGATTACCATCCATGTAGTACCAAAGGGGGATTAAACAAAAATGATTGGATGATTAGGAACACCAAAAGACACAAAGGATTAATAATGACAATTACAAAAATCTTTAAAAAGTAAAAGGATATTCTATTTCTGCATAACATAAAAGAGTGCTAATTGGGGCTTTAAGTTGGTAGAAATGATCAGGCAGTACTCTCCATGCTTCCGATCTAGAGTATGCTCCTATCCATCGATTAAAGCAATGACTATCAGGAACGAAATAATCCTTTATTATTTTATTTTAATTTTAGCTTTTAACCCACCCATTTTTTTTAGAAAAAGAATATGAACAAAAAAAAGAGATCTTTTTTATTTTAGTGTTTCTTTTATATATCTTGAGAAATCAAATTTATTTCATAAGTCATGAACTAATGGAATGTCTAATTCTTTGTTATAATCGAAAATGATGGCCTGAAATACCTATTGATAGTTCCACAATGAGTATTTTATTAAAGGTGAAGGATTAAGTTATTACTCAACAAATATAAATTGAAATTATTAAGGGATGAGATGAATTCAGAAGCATTTTTTTTTATGTATTATTATAGTTATACTAGATAGAATTCCATTGGTATAATTTTAGGCCTTCAGATAGATTTTGATTTCATCTATTCTACAACCATATCAAGATAAATAATACTGATCAAGTCCTTAGATTTATTTGCGACCCACGAGGAGCTGTGTGAGGCAAAAATCTCATGTACGATTTTGTTATAGCGATGGGAATAGTGATGTTATCACTGACTATGATTATCTAACAGTTCAAGTACAGTTGATATAGTTGAGGCACATTTAAAATATAGGGTTTGGGGGCAAAATTTGTGACGACAACCTATTGGGTTTATCGTTTTTCTGATTTCTTCCCTAGCAGAATCTGAGAGGTTACCCTTTGATTTACCAGAAGTAAAAGAAGAATTAGTAACAGGTTATCAAACTGAATATTCAAGTATCAAATTTGGTTTATTTTATCTTGCTTCCTATCAAAATCTATTAGTTTCTTCATTATTTGTAACAGTTCTATACTTGGGCGGTTGGAATATTTGTATTCAGTACATGTTCGTTCTCGAGCTAGTTGAAATAAATAAAACGGATGGAATCCTTGAAATAATAATTGGTATCTTTATTACATTAGCTAAAACTTATTTGTTCTTGTTCATTCCTATCACAACAAGATGGACTTTACTTAGGCTAAGAATGGACCAACTATTAAATCTTGGATGGAAATTTCTTTTACCTATTTCTCTCGGTAATCTATTATTAACAACTTCTTCCCAACTCCTTTCACTGTAATGTAAAGAAAAAAAAAAAGGAATATGACATTCATGACTTGGTTCAAACAAGAGAAAGAAACAAAGATAAAATTATTCATAGATATCTACGATATGTTCCCTATGGTAACTGGGTTCATGAATTATGGTCAACAAACAGTCCGAGTTGCAAGGTACATTGGTCAAATTTTCATGATTACCTTATCCCATGCAAATCGTTTACCTGTAACTATTCAATATCCTTATGAAAAATTAATAACATTAGAGCATTTTCGTGGTCGAATCCATTTTGAATTTGATAAATGCATTGCTTGTGAAGTATGTGTTCGAGTATGTCCTATAGCTCTGCCTGTTATTGATTGGAAATTTGAAACTGATAACCAAAAGAAATGATTGCTTAATTACAGTATTGATTTCAAAATCTGTATATTTTGTGGTGACTGCGTTGAGTATTGTCCAATAGATTGTTTATCAATGATCGAAGAATATGAACTTTCTACTTATGATCGTCACGAATTGAATTATAATCAAATTACTTTGGGTCATTTACCAATGTCAGTAATTGACGATTATACAATTCGAACAATTTTGAATTCACCTCAAAGAAAAAATAGGTGAACCTTTTGATTTGATGAAGGAGTAATTAAAAATTACTAAGGTTCATTTTTGGTTTAAAAAAATGAGATCTTTCTCTTTACTTGGTCAATAACTACAAATTCTGACTATAAATTGGTTGATAAGACTTACAACTTAATTTGTATTGAAAATCTCTTCTATTAATCTAATATCTCCATAATTCTTTTGAAATATATAGGTTCAAAATACCCTTTCGAATAAAGAAAAGAATGAAATTGTCCAATAACTGGACCAAAACTTACATCAATTCATACCCATTATATTATAATTTAATACAATTAGGAACGTATTATAAATAAATTTCCTAGTCAGGTCAATAAGTTCATGAAAAGCATTTTGATTTATTTATCTCTTTTTTTACATCTAATGGATTTGCCTGGACAATACATGATTTGCTTTTAGTTTTTATAGGTCTTATATTAGGAGGTCTGGGAGTGGCATTGCTTACCAACCCAATTTTTTCTACCTTTCCGTTAGGATTTGTTCTTGTTTGTATATCCTTATTCTATATTCTATCAAATTCCCATTTTGTAGCTGTTGCACAACTCCTTATTTACGTGGAGGCCATAAATGTTTTAATCATATTTGCTGTGATGTTCATGAATGGTTCAAAATATTACACAGATTTTAATCTGTGGACGATTGGGGATGGGATTACTTTGTTGGTTTTTACAAGTATTTTTCTTTCGTTAATTACTATTATTCTGGATACGTCATGGTACAGGATTATTTGGACTACAAGATTAAACCAGATTCTAGAGCAAGATTTAACAAGTAGTAGTCAACAAATTGGAATTCATTTATCAATAGATTTTTTTTCTTCCATTTGAACTCATTTCGATAATTCTTTTAGTTGTTTTGATAGGTGCAATTGCCGTGGCTCGTTAGTACTAAATCTTTCTAATTAGAAAGAGTAATCCAAACAAAACTTTTTTTCTGTGTTATCATACCCATTTTCCTTCAATTTTATTCGAATACTATTTATATCAAAAATAGAAATTAACTATTTTATTTGATCTATTACCAATATATTCTTTTGATCTGTACTTGTTATATTCTAGTTAATTGAATCCATTGAATTATTATATTAGTCATATTGAACTAAATCAAAATTTATAACATTTATAAGGAGTTCGTCAATGATGCTCAAACATGTACTTGTTTTGAGTGCCTTTTTATTTTCTATCAGTATTTATGGATTGATTACGAGTCGAAATATGGTTAGGGCTCTTATGTGTCTTGAACTTATCCTGAATGCGGTTAATATGAATTTCGTAACACTTTCTAATTTTTTTTATAATCGCCAATTAAAAGGGGATATTTTCTCAATTTTGTTATAGCAATTGCAACCGTCGAAGCTGCTATTAGATTAGCTATTTTTTCGTCAATTTATCATAACATAAAATCCACTCGTATCAACCAATCGACTTTGTTGAATACTATAACATTAAGATAATATTCATCAATTTGAATTAACATGTATAATACGTTTAATAGATCATATTTGTGAAAACGTCAAAAATCAAAGTATCTTGGGCCTCTCTTATGAGTTGATCCAAAAATAAGTTGATTAAAAAAATTTACTGGTAAAGTATATTATTGATTTATCTAATCTTTAAATGTATGATTCATTTACAAGTTTACTAGATTGAAAATTTATGATATTCAAAAATTTATAGATCCTATGTCACATTCAGTAAAAATTTATGATACATGTATAGGATGTACTCAATTTGTTCGAGCCTGCCTCATAGATGTATTAGAAATGATACCTTGGGACGGATGTAAAGCTAAGCAAATAGCTTTAACTCCAAGAACAAAGGACTGTGTTGGTTGTAAGAGATATGAATCCGCCTATTCAATAGATTTCTTGAGTGTTCGAGTTTATTTGTGGCATGAAACAACTCAAAGCATAGGTCTAGCTTATTGATACGTACGAGAAAACCTTACTTGAATACATTTGATTTTTTTTGCTAACAAAAACCCGTACTCGAAAAAAATATCTATTTTTTGTAAGTACGAGTTTTTGTTCTAAGTGTATCTTGTCTTTACCATAAATTATTTTCCTTGGTTAACAATAATTGTAGTTTTTCCCATATCTGCAGGTTCTTTAATTTTTTTCTCCCTTATAGAGAAAATAAGGTAATTAGGTGGTATATAATATCTATATGTGTCTTAGAACTCCTTCTAACGACCTATGCATTTTGTTATCATTTTCAATTGGATGATCCGTTGATTTAGTTGACAGAAGATGATAAATGGATATCTATTTTTTTTAAGTACGAGTTTTTATTCTAAGTGCATCTTGTCTTTACCATGAATTATTTTCCTTGGTTAACAATAATTGTAGTTTTGCCCATATCTGCAGATTTTTCAATTTTTTTCTCACTTATAGAGGAAATAAGGTAATTAAGTGGCACATAATATCTATATGTGTCTTAGAACTCCTTCTAATGACCTATGCATTTTGTTATCATTTTCAATTGGACGATCCGTTGATTTAGTTGACGGAAGATGATAAATGGATTAATTTTTTTGATTTTTACTGGAGATTAGGAATATATGGACTTTCTATAGGTCCTATTTTACTGACGGGATTTATCACTACTTTAGCCACCTTAGCAGCTCGGCCAGTTACTCGAGATTCTCGATTATTCCATTTTCTGATGTTAGCAATGTATAACGGATAAATAGAATCATTTTCTTCTCGAGACCTTTTACTTTTTTTCATCATGTGGGAATTAGAATTAATTCCAAATTATCTACTTCTATCCATGTGGAGAGGAAAGAAATGTCTGTATTCAGCTACATAGTTTATTTTTTACACTACCAGAAGTTTCGTTTTTCTAGTAATAGGAGTTTTGGGTATCGGTTTATATGGTTCCAATGAACCAACATTAAATTTTGAAATATTAACAAATCAATCGTATCCTGTTGTACTCGAAATAATATTTTATATTGGATTTCTTATTGCTTTTGAGGTCAAATCACCGATTATACCCTCACATACATGGCCACCAGACACCCATGGGGAGGCACATTACTGTACTTCTATGCTTCTTGCTGAAATCTTATTAAAAATGGGAGCATATGGGTTGGTTCGAATCAATATGGAATTATTACCCCATGCTCATTCTATATTTTCTATCTGATTGTTGGTAGTAGGTACAATTCAAATAATTTTATGGAACTTCAACATCTCCTGGTCAACGTAATTTAAAAAAAAGAATAGTCTATTCTTTCGTATCTCATATGGGTTTCATAATTATAAGAATTGGTTCTATAACCGATCCGGGACTCAATGGAGCCATTTTACAAATAGTCTCTCATGGATTTATTGAAGCTACACATTTTTTCTTGGTAGGAACGAGTTATGATAGAATACGTCTTGTTTATCTCGACAAAATGGGTGGAATGGCTATCTCAATGGCCTTTGCTTCCGTCTTAGGAAGTGATCTCTTTACAATGTTTAGTATCTTATCGATGGCTTCCCTTGCATTACCGGGCATGAGTGATTTTGTTGTAGAATTGATAGTATTTTTTTGGAATAATTACCAGCCAAAAATATTTTTTAATGCCAAAAATACTAATTACTTTTGAAATGGCAATTGGAATGATATTAACTCCTATTTATTCAAAAGAAAACTTGCATTTTTTTGATTCTGGACCACGAGAGTTATTTGTTTCGATCTCTATTCTTCTACCCGTAATAGTTATTGGTATTTATCCAGATTTCGTTCTCTCACTATCAAGTGACAAAGTCGAAGCTATTCTATTAAATTATTTTTATAGATAGTTTTCATGAATAAAAAAAATGAAATTGAATTGTAACCAGACATGCTTGGTGTTTGTCAAAACCTTTTAAATCAAGTAGTGTAGTGATTCAAAAGGTTCTTGACGTCTTACACTCAATTTTCTTACTTCAATATATATATATATATATGTATATATACGCTATCCCATCTTTTATATTTGTTAGCCCCTTTCTTCAATTCAATTAGATGTTAATGTAAATGAACCATAACTATGTAAACCTAGTCCTAATAGATTGACCCCAAAATAGCATATCCAAATTATAAGAAAGGCTATAAAAGCCACAATTTTAGAATTTATACTTGCTAAATTGATATTTCTTTGAATATATAAATAAATCGCGAATATAGTCCAAGTAATAAAGGCCCAAGTTTCTTTGGGGTCCCAATTCCAATATGATCCCCATGCCTCATTAGCCTATACTGCTCCTGAAAGAATGCCTTTGGTTAAAAAAATAAACCCAAGACTAATAATATGATAACTCCAATGATCCAATTGTTGAATCAATCGATACTTGTAATAATTTTGAGAAGAAAAAAAAATAAGTGTTTAGTAAATTATTGCCTCTTTCATTCATGTATTGAATTTTACCAAAAGAAAATGACTCATTTAAGAAATTATTACTTTCAGAAAAAATTTTTATAACTTTTTGAAGTGTAATGACTAGAAGAGCTACTAATAATAATGGTCCACATAAGAGAGCGGCATAGCCTAATACCATCATACTTACGTGCATCCTTAACCACTAGGATTGGAAGTAGGTACTAATATTACGGATTAAGGCATTTTCTTTGAAAGACATGAAGTAGCAAAACCTTGGGTAAAAATAGCACTTGGCACAGTGATTATGTTTAAATGATTTTTATGCTTTTATTAAAATAGAAAAGAATATGAATAGTGGAGAAACTCCATGAAAGAAAGATTAATGATTCATATAAATTACTTAATGGGAAATGGCCCGAATAAATCCAACGAGTGGCAATAATCCTGTTATACAAAAAAAGGTAACTATCATGCCCTTGTTTGATGAATCATACAATTTTATCATTTCATCGACTAATAAGGTTAAAAAAAAATTGTAATTACAATTGAAACGACTGAAAAAGATATATGAGTTAATATATGCTCTAAGGTTGAAAAAAAATCATAAAAGTATCCGATTATATGGAATCGAAATTGGGAATTTAATTCATTATAGAACTTATTTTATCTCTTTTAGAAGATGCTATGCCGCTACTCGAACTCGAACCGAGATGCTCTGGCACTGCTTCATAAGAGCAACGTGTCTACCAATTTCACCATAGCAGCTTGTTCAAAATCATAATAACCTTTTTTTATCCAATCATCAAGATTGAAAGAATCGATTCAAATTCAATGCAAATTAGGAAAGATTTGAAGAAAAAAAAACTCGTTTAAAAAAGGATTTGAAGGTGCGAATCCAACATTAAGCCTTTATAATAATAATATAAATCTCTTTTTTAAGTTTTTTAAGTTAAGAGTTTGTAACTTAATAAGAGAAGTTTTCGCAATTTATGTTTTTTCCTAAAATAGAACTATTGTAACTAAATGGTTGTGACTTTAATCCAGAGATAGAACTAAAAAAAAATGTTCTTTATCATTTTATTTTCATTTGTTAATTATTTAATATAATTTTATTTTAAAAATTTATAAATCTATTTTTTTATGAATTGAATGAATAAAATAAAAATAAAAAAATATGATTTTTACGGATCAAAATTTTAGCAAACATCCAACAATTCAAATTAAAAGTGGTTTATGTAATTTGCATAGCTTTGTATTAATTCTTAGGGGTTTTCTTTGTTAATTTGTGTTTGAATTTGTCAAACTAATTAGGTATGGGGGGGACGTATTATACAAAATAAAGTTTTGATTTCTATCGTAATTCATACATCCAAAAAAATACTTTCTAAATCTAAATTAGAATAATAATTATAAAGATATATATCTTGATTGATCTTCCTATACAAATATAGGAGTTTTTTTATCACTTAAAAATGATACATTATTCGTATATAATAGCCACCACTAAATTTGAAAAGGTACTTTTATCAATTGGGTTTCAAGCAAGAAATATATAATGATTCAGAAAAATAACGATTCAGAAAGTTCTAAGAGTTACAAGATTTAAACTTAATCAATTAATTTCAATAATCTAAACCTATTGATTTTGACTAAAGATATCCTATTTCTTCTTCTATAGTAGAAAAAAAAAGAGAAATATAAAAACTTTTTATATTTATTATTCTAACAAGTGTGCGATGGGGAAAATAAGAATCTCCATCTCGGAAATGAAAAAAAAAAACATGCTATAAAAAAGGTGAAACCTTATATCTTGTCTTTATTTTATTCTAAAAAAGGTCACTTTTTATTATTTTATAATTTAGTAGAAAAAAAATCGGTGAGTTCAAAACATTAGGGAATGGAAATCATTCCTTTTATAGAAGTATGTTTTTTTGGAACTGCCATTCAAAAACGAAAAGGGTTATTCAATGCTGTAGTTGGATGTGAAATACATTTATTGTTCAAAACGAATCGTTCTTTCCTATTCCTTATCTGTCTATTTATATTTATTTTATTTTTATCTTTACATTATATATACTATTTTCAAAACAAAAAAAACTCTAAATACATATGTAAAAATAACATAAAATATTCCATTACTGAAACCAAAAAAAAAAAAAACGAAAAAGAAAAAACAATATGATATAGGATTTTGTTTATTTCTAGTCCATTACAATAGCCAAAAGAAAGAAAAATTTGTATTCATTGGTATGTTTTATATCCCCATTCAAATATATAGAATACACTATCCCATATAATATAAGTCGAATTGGTAGAAGTTGATGAAAAAATCAAAAAAATTTTCTTTTCCCTTTCTATCCATCTCTATCTATTTTTGTCATGCTACATTTCTATTTATATTTATACAGGAAAAAGACATCAAAAAATTTAAGAACCCCCATTTACGTTTTATTTAATAAAAAACTTTTATTTTTTTTATTAATCGATCAAACTCGAAGAAAGAGTACACCTAATTTAAATTTTCAAATTCGAATCAGACCAGTAGTTTAGTTAATCGATACACGATTTTGTAAAAAAAAAAAAGGGTTCATATCTAAAAAGAAATTAGAATATTCTTTCTACAAGCATGAGTGTCATTTATTGTAATAGAAGACAATCAATCAGTTCCACAATGAACTAGTTAAGGATAACAAACTAAAATAACTAGTTTCTTTATTGGATAAAGGTTTGGTTCATCCTATAATTATGATCCATATCAACTGGTTTTTTGTTTATAGTGTAAATCTTTATTCTATTTTTGATATATGTATATAAATTATTGGATTGTCATAATAATTGAATTTTTCTATATTTTCATAAAGATCTTGCTTAGTAAACTTAATAAAAGAGTAATTATTTTCTTTTTTCATTTTTTTCAATAGTAACTTAGTCATATCATTTAACCACTTCTAATTTCTTGATTTTGAAGTATTTGATTAAGACTAATTCCGAATAGAAAAAATTTCCATTTAAGTTTGAAACATCTTGATTTTTTTATTTCCCCTTTTAAGATAAGAACTGGTGAATCAGAAATAATTAATAATTAATTAAGAATAAAATAAAAAAGTTTTTTTATGGAACACACATATCAATATTCATGGATCATACCTTTCATTCCACTTCCAGTTCCTACTTTACTAGGAATGGGACTTCTACTTTTTTCGACGGCATCAAAGAATCTTCACTGTATGTGGTCTTTTTATAGTATTTTATTGTTCAGTATAGTTATGATTTTTTCAATCGATCAAGCTATTCAACAAATAACTCCAAGTTCCACCTATTAATATGTATGGTCTTGGACCATAAATAATGAATTCTCTTTCAAGTTAGGCCACTTTATTGATCCACTTACTTATATTATGTCAATATTAATCATTACCATTGGAATTTTTGTTCTTATTTATAGTGACAATTATATGTCTCATGATCAAGGGTATTTGATATTTTTTGCTTATATGAGTTTTTTCAATACTTCAATGTTGGGATTAGTTACTAGTTCTAATTTGATACAAGTTTATATTTTTTAGGAATTAGTTGGAATGTGTTCTTATTTATTAATAGGTTTTTGGTTCACACGACCTATTGCAAAAATGCTTGTTAAAAAGCCTTTGTAACTAATTGTGTAGGGGATTTTGGTTTATTATTATTGGATATCAAGTAGTTTCAAATTTCAGGATTTGTTCGAAATATTCAATAACTTGATTTATAATAATCAAGTTCATTTTTTATTCCTTACTTTGTGTGCTTTTCTATTATTTGCAGGCCTAATTGCTAAATCCGCATAATTCCCCCTTAATGTGTGGTTACCTAATGCCATTGAAGGTAATGCTCCTATTTAGGCTCTTATACATGCTGCTATTATGGTAGCGGTGGGAATTTTTCTTGTAGCCCAGCTTCTTCCTCTTTTCATAGTTATACCTTACATAATGTATCTAATTTCTTTGATAGGTATAATAACAATACTATTAGGAGCTACTTTAGCTCTTGCTCAAAAAGATATTAAAAAAAGCTTAGTCTATTCTACAATGTCTCAATTGGGTTGTATGATGTTAGCTCTAGGTATAGGGTCTTATCAAGCCACTTTATTTCATTTGATTACTCATGTTTATTCAAAAGCATTGTTACTTTTAGGATCCGGATCAATTATTCATTCAATCGAAGCTATTACTAGATATTCTCCAGTTAAAAGCCAGAATATGGCTTTTATGGGTGGTTTAAGAAAGCATGTGCTAATTACAAAAACTACTTTTTTATTAGGTGCGCTTTCTCTTTGTGGTATTCCCCTTTGCTTATTTTTGGTCCAAAGATGAAATTATTAATGATAGTTGGTTGTATTCACCAATTTTTGCAGTAATAACTTGTTTCACAGTCGGGTTAATCGCATTTTATATGTTTTGGATATATTTACTTACTTTTGAAAGACATTTAAACATTCATTTTCAAAATTACAGTGGAAAAAAAGTAGCTTTTTCTATTCAATATTTGTATGGGGTGAAAAAGAACCAAAATGGATTAACAGAAATTTTTGTTTAGTACCTTTATTAACAATGAATAATACCGAAAGAGCTTTTTTTTTTTTCGGGAAAAAGGCATATCGGATTGTTAGTAATGTAAGAAATAGAACTTTTATTACTATTACTCATTTTGGCGTTAAGACGACTTTGTCTTATCCCCATGAATCAAACAATACTATCCTATTTCTTATGCTTGCATTGGTTATATTTACTTTGTTTGTTGGAGCCATAAGAATTCCTTTTACTCAAGAAGGAATAGATTTTGATATATTATCAAAATTGTTAACTTCGTCTATAAACTTTTTACATCAAAATTCAAAAAACAAAATTGATTGGTATGAATTTTTGACAAATGCAACTTTTTCAGTCAGTACAGCTTATTTCGGAATATTTATAGCATCTTTTTTATATAAGCCTTTTTATTCATCTTTACAGAATTTAAACTTACTTAATCCATTTTTGAAAAAAGGTCCTAAGAGAATTCTGTGGGACAAAATAAAAAATTGGATATATGATTGGTCATATAATCGTGCTTACATAGATACTTTTTATGCAATATCTTTAACTGATGGTATAAGAGGATTAGCGAAAATAACTCATTTTTTTGATAGACGAGTAATTGATGGAATTCCGAATGGGATAGGTATTACGAGTTTCTTTATAGGAGAAAGCATAAAATATGTGGGGGGGAGTCGCATCTCTTCTTATCTCTTATTATATTTGTCCTATTTACTTCTTTTTTTATTAATTTACTAATTTTTTTAATTTATATTTCTGAATTTCTTCTAATCTAAGAAGAATCTTTAAGTTTTATTTTGTTCAACAATCTATATAAAAAAATATTGTGACATTTCATTTCTTATAATATTTTTAAATCGATCATTTTTTATATATCGAAATGGCCGATTCCATTGGTTAGAATAAAAAAAAATTCACAAGAGCTTTTT
>JAJFZO010000609.1:2547500-2602500 GCA_021397835.1 Moringa oleifera | reverse complement strand
TTATTATAATGTAACGTATTAAGCCTATGAATCTGTTCTCTGTTTTTTTTTTTTTTTTAATTATTTGTGATTCAATGGTTAGTCTTTGAATTTAGAAAGAATATAGAAATAGACTAAGAATAAGAATCCACTTTGAATTCGAATGAAGAAATAATAAAAAAAATATAGCTTTCAAGATCAAATTCAAAGCACTTCTTTCGATGAATGCCCAAAAGAACCACTTCAAGTAATGAATATTGTTTAGATTTTGAGACAAAAGAACTTCTTTTCTATCAAATATGTGAAAAAAAAATTTTGTTTGCTACTTATACCATAATATAGAAAAAATTGAGACGAAATTTATGAAGAATATTGTGATGATAAAAAAAGAGTGGCAAAAAAAGAGAGAAAAGTTTTCTTTATAAGAAAGAGACACAATTCTTTGGTCATTAAATTAAGGAGCATAAAAGAAAGGATGAAGGGTTAATTGACATAATAAAAAAAAAAAAGTAGAGATAATTTACAAGATATAATCGATCTATATCTAACGTCTAACGTATCAATTCCAAATATTGAAAATAAAAAGATAATTTTTAATTCTGAAACGCTTTAATATATTTAATATATGAGATGAATTTATTATTTTGATTTGTTACTTGTTTTGTTACTGAATTGGGTTGAGTGGATTTCCATACGCACAAAAAACTAGTTTCATTTTATGCTCTTATTAGAACTATTCCGTATACATCTGCTACTAGGCATTCTGAAGAAACTTCAGTTAAGTTATGCTATAGAAAAAAAATTCTTAAGTTTTTTTCCTCCTGCTGCGAAAGCATTTAGTCTTCAGTTTATTTCAAAATACTTCAATTGGTACATGCAAGAAATAGGCCAATTCGGCAACTTTTTGCTCAATTTTTTGCATAGTCAAATTCTCATCAGTACGAGTTGAAGGAATAGCCCCATGGCCTATAATTTCCATATAAAAGACATGACGAGCATAAATACCCTTTTTAACTTCTATTCTGATGGACTGAGTATCCTTCATAAGGAATTGTAAAAAGATGCGAGATCTTTTTCAGGAAATCTCTAACAAAAAATACACACTATTCCTTCTTTTCTATCGAATCGATCATAACCACTACCTACATTCCACAAAATGGTGCACCACAAATAAGAACTAATAAAGGGACTCATGATCCCATAGAAAGACATCACAATCTCTTGCGAAAAAAAATTATTTGCTGAGACAGAAATAAAGATATCAAATTCTTGCCAAGATAACTGGAAGTTCCAACCAATAAGAATCCTAATGAACCTAAAAAAAGGGTAAAAGCCCAACAGAAATTACTTGGTTTTCAAGACCCCGCTATAAATTCTATCCATATAGATTCTGATCGCCAACTCATACATATTAGATCCAGTTGCATTTTATTGGAATTAAGAGAATAACCAAAATTTTACTTTTTTTGTTTTCGAAGTAACTCTCATTAACTAGCACTATTTTGATGTGAACCTTTAGGAGTAATTCATAGAATTAGTTAGATCTAAAATAATAAATAACATCCCTTTCATATGGTCCCTATAGATATATACATACATATAGATACATGGACTTTAATTTCATACATCTGCCCGATCGCGATCTATTTTTGAAAATAGTTATAATTCATTTACCCATATATCATATTTACACATGCATAAGTTTTTTCATTTAGATTCGGAAGAATCTACATGTTATACAATATTCTATTAAATAGATATCTGTGTTATTTAAGTCTTGGTAATGAAAAAAAAAAGATGAGATTTAGTCTCATCAGATCTAAAAAAATCTTATTTTTTTTTAACATGAAGAGATAAAGAAGCCATTGCAATTGCCAAAAATACTAGGCCTACTAAAGGCACAAAAATGGAGGGTAAGTTATTGAAAGTTGTGATAGAATGAATACCTCAATTTAATATTTGTACCTCTTATTGTTATATTCTTAATTCTAAAGATATTTTATAATAATTCAAATTTCTATATTATATAATTTTACAATTTGTATATTATATAATTATACTAAGTATATCTAAGTAAATATATATCTAATAAGTACAAGAAATGTAGAACAAAATAAATGGACTTATTCATCTTTCTAAATGAAATATATGTGTGATAATCCACTTTTTTGATTATTTATTATTATTATTATTATTCTATTGTTCTTTTTTGTCTTTTAATTTTAATTAATAAAGAAAAACTAAAATTTATTCCATTACAAATTCTCGAAAGATTTATTAGAATTTGATCCAACAACAGGGATTTTTCGTAAAAATAAAATTATAAAACAAAGATGTTAAGACTCTATATTTTCTATATTTGAATTATATATGTAAGAGAGGAAGATGAAATTAGTTTTTTTTTTTGGCTCGCCTAATTCTAATTTCACAGAAGAAAGAATTCACTTTTTATCTTGTTAATAGAGGTTTATTGATTAGTAAACAGTAATATCTATAAAATAATAATAATAATAATTATCCGCCTGATTCTTTCTATAATTCAGTCTTAGGTCACCAAAGAAAAATCCATTCTTCAGGATTTTACATTGATTCTGATAAACTAACTACATTGCTCTATTTGATTGAATTTTGATTCAAAGGAAAAAAAGCGTGAAGTTGAAATAGCTCACTCAGAACATCTTTTAAAGGATTACGTGGTACAATTGAATCGAATAAGCCCTTAATCGAATAAATATTCAGCTGCTTGTGAACCTTCAGGCACTGTCTTATTCAATGTTTGTTCAATTACTCTTTTACTCGCAAATGCAATATAAGCATTGGGTTCGACAATAATGATATCCCCTAACATACCAAAGCTAGCTGTCATCCCACTAGTAATAGGAGATGTAAGAATTGATACATAGAACAACTTTTTATTTGATTGATAATCATATAAAGCGAAAGATATTTTAGCCATTTGCATCAAACACAAACTTCCTTCTTGAATCCGTGCTCCTCCGAAAGCACATACTAGAATAAGGGGTAAAATTTTATTGGTAGCATGCTCGATCAAATGGGTGATTTTCTCACCTACTACGGATCTCATACTACCCCCCATAAACTGAAAATCCATAACCCCAAGTGCTATAGGAATACCATTTAGTTAACCTATACCTGTTTGAATAGCCTCAATTAATCTTGTCTTTCTTTGATAAGAATCAATACGATCTTTATAAGGTTCTTCTTCCGGATGATATTCAATGGGATCTAAAGAGACCATGTCTTCATCCATAGGATCCCAAGTACCTGGATCAACCAAAAGTTCGATTTTATCTGAACTACTCGTTTTCAAATAATATTCACATTGTTCACAAATATTCATTTTTGACTTCAAAAATTTCTTATAATTTAAACTATAACAATTTTCACATTGAACACACAAATGCCCGTATTTTTGAGTTATATCAAGATCATTAGAACTTTGTTTTATAGTTAAATCACTACCATTTGTGTTAGTTCTTATATTGGAATTTTGACTTTCACTACTCTTTCCACTTTTACCATAAATGTAATTATAAATGTAACTGTCATTGTAATTGTCACTACCTCTAAAAATGTAACTATCAATACAGATTTGAGAACGAAGGTAAGAGTCAATGCAACTATCAATGTGATTACTCTAACTATATTTAGTATTGTACATGTAAGGATCATAGTGGGGATCGTCACTTTTAGATCTATTATTCATATAACTATAATTACGATAACTATAAAAAAAACTTTCTAGTTCACTCGAAAAAGAATGATCATTATCAATCTCAAAATTTTAATTTTCAATATCAAAATATATAAAATAACTATCGCTATTACTATCCCTAACAAAAAAGGTGTCATTCGAGATGAAATTTCGAATGTTCTTGGCGCCGACTAAATGATCAACATTACTGTCATAACTAGAACTCTCAGCCCAACGATGAATGTTTTTATCTGTATCATTTATAATCAGGTCTTTGCTTATATTAGTATTTTCAATAGGAACAAAACTATTCGTTGATTTACTTAGACCATATATGTATTCTAATTGCCCCTCAGACAACATCGAATTGAACCACGATTTTTCCATAGTTTTAGGTCTTTATTTACATGAAAATACAATAATTGAATAGTTATCTGATGAAAAATCATTTGAATAGTTCATTTTCATTTCCTATTAGAATAAGCATATAGATGCAATTGCTAGGATTATTAACTAATAATCAGTGAATATTGAAAGAAAGGATTCTCCTTTGTGAGAACCCGGAATATTACCTTACTATATATGAATATGATGATAGCAATATGATGGAATCCTTTTTTCAATTAAAAATTGCAACTATAAATATAAATAGTGGGTTCCCCATGTTATGTAAAATTCTCATTGAAATAAGAGATATTTGTTCTCTTCTATGAATATGAAGAAATGAAGAACCCTTTTTTCGTAAAATCTCGTCTACTAATATAAAAAAATCCAAAAGGACAACATAATAGGATGGGTAGAAGAAGTTATGACACTTGGCTCGATCCAAGAGCCGAAACTGCGGGATATAAAAGAACACACCAATCCTAAGGATCCATATATAGGATTAATTGTGGACCCAACATAATAATAACAATAGAAAATTTGAGTTGTGTTTAATCTTATATTTTTGTATTTAAGATCTTGCATGTCTTTGATAACTAGCTGCTGGGAATTCAAATTTAATTTCCTTCCATACTTCACAAATAACAGCTAGTTTAGGACTCCATTTGTTAGCCTCATGTGTAATTTCATTACCCTCATGAGCAAGATCACGTCCCTCATTATGAGCTTGTACACATGCTTCTAAAGCTACTCGATTAGCTACGGCACCCGGTGCGTTTCGCCAAGGTTGTCCTAAAGTTCCTCCACCAAATTGTAGTATGGAATCATCTCCAAAGATCTCGGGCAAAGCAAGCATATGCCAAACGTGAATACCCTTTGAAGCCATGGGCAGAACATTTGGTGTAGAGACCCAATCTTGAGCAAAAAAAATACAACGGCTTCGATCTTTTTCGACAAATCATCACTTAGTAAATCAACAAAGCCTAAAGTAATTTCTCTTTCTCCTTCAAGTTTACCTACTACTGTACCAGCGTGAATATGATCTCCACCAGACAAACGTAAGGCTTTAGCTAGTACACGAAAGTGCATACCATGATTCTTTTGTCTATCAATAACTGCATGCATTGTGCAATGGATGTGAGGAAGTAGACCATTATCTCGGTAATAATGAGCCAAGCAAGTATTTGCGGTGAATCCCCCTGTTAAGTAGTGATGCATTATGATAAGAACTCCCAATTCTCTGGCAAATACAGACCTTTTGATCATTTTTTTGCATGTACCTACAGTAGCATTCAAATAATGCCCTTTGATTTCACCTATTTCAGCTTGTGCTTTATAAATAGCTTTGGCATAAAATAAGAAACGGTCTCTCCAACGCATAAATGGTTGTAGTTCACATTCTCATCATCTTTGGTAAAATTAAGTCCATCACGTAGACATTCATAAATCATTCTACCATAGTTCTTAGAGGATAAACTCAATTTAGGTTTAATAGTACATCCTAATAGAGGATGGCCATACTTGTTCAATTTATGTCTTTTAACTTAGATACCATGAGGTGATCCCTGGAAAGTTTTAGAATAAGCAAGAGGGATTCGCAAATCCTCTAGACGTAAAGCACTTAGGGCTTTGAACCCAAATACATTTCCCACAATAGAAGTAAACATGTTAGTAACGGAACCTTCTTTAAAAAGGTCTAAGGGGTAAGCTACATAAGCAATAAATAGATTTTGTTCTCCAGCAATGGGCTCGATGTGGCAGCATCATCCTTTATAATGATTAAGGCTGCTAAGCCCATCGGTCCACACAGTTGTCCATGTACCAGTAGAAGATTCAACAGCTACAACGAACCCTGCTTCCTTAAGTGCAACTGTGGGTTGAGGAGTTACTCGGAAAGCTGCCAAGATATCAGTATCTTTGGTTTCATAGTTAGGAGTATAATAAGTCAATTTATAATCTTTAACACTAGCTTTGAATCCAATACTTACTTTAGTCTCTATTTGTGGTGACATAAATCCCTCCCTAAAACTCATGAATTAAGAATTCTCGCAATAAAGGAACAAGGTCTACTCGACATAAATTAGGAGTTAATTTAACGAAACCTTTTCACAAGAATCTTTCACAAAATTATCAACTAATATTATTAACCAATCAGAATTAGACTATAATATTTGATTCACCAAATACATCATTATTGTATATTCTTTCATATGTATAGCGCAACTCAATACTTGTTTTTCAAGTTTCTAATCCTTTACTTTTTTTGAATCAAAATATTTAAATAATAAAAAATTCGTTCTTGACAGTAATACATGTTATATATGTAAATTCTAGATATGAAAATATGCGAAATTCATCCATGAAAATGAAAAAAAAAATTGGCTATAGATATAAAGATAAAGGGATAGACTGGGCGCGTAAATTGATATGCTAAAATACAAAATGAAATAAAAGCTAATGAGATAGAAATAATGAATCATAAATAGAGTTTAGGCTCGAATTCCATAGATAATATGGACGGTCTGATCTTGTTTATAATGATAAACAAATGAAAGACTTTCTTCAAGATTTTTATTCATCCATTTGATATTTTGAAAATAGGTTGGTTGAACTTGAAAATTACTTCATTGAAATTGAATAGGTAAACAATTGAATTGCATATTCAGTTGGATAGTACCCTTGGAATCAAGTGCTAACTCCCATTTCTTATTGAATTAACCGATCAACTTGCTATCAAAGATTTTTTTTTGTATTCAAAAAATTTCGCAACAAATTTTGACATATTATTATTTTATTATATTATGAGAATAAATCCTTCTACTTCTTATTCTAAGGTTTCCACGCTTGAAAAAAAAAAAACCTGGGCCATATCATTCAAATCATTGGTCCGGTACTGGATGTAGCCTTTCCCCTGGGCAAGATGCCTAATATTTGCAATGCTCTTGTGGTTAAGGGTCGGGATACTGTCGGTCAACAAATTAATGTGACTTGGGAAGTACAACAATTATTAGGAAATAACCGAGTTAGAACTTTAGCTATGAGTGTAACAGATGGTCTAATGCGAGGAATGAAAGTGATTGATACGAGAGCTCCTTTAAGTGTTCCAGTCAACGGAGCGACTCTAGGATGAATTTTCAACATGCTTGGAGAGCCAGTTGATAATTTAAGGCCTGTAGATACTCGCACAACATCTTTTATTCATAAATATGTGCCTGCCTTTATAAAATTATATACAAAATTATTTATTTTTGAAATAGGAATTAAAGTAGTAGATCTTTTAGCCCCTTATCATCGTGGAGGGAAAATCAAACTATTCGGGGGAGCTGAAGTGAGTAAAACAATACTCATTATGAAATTGATTAACAACATTACTAAAGCTCGTGGTAGTGCATCCGTATTTGGTGGAGTAGGGGAACGTACTCATGAAAGAAATGATTTTTACATGGAAATGAAAGAATCTGGGGTCATTAATGAACAAAATCTTGCGAAATCAAAAGTGGCTCTAGTCTACGGTCAGATGGATGAACTGTCAGGAGCTTGTATGAGAGTTGGTTTAATTGCCCTAACTATGGTGAAATATTTTTGAGATGTTAATGAACAAGATGTACTTCTATTTATTGATAATATCTTCTATTTCGTCCAAGCAAGATTTGAAGTATCCATTTTATTGGGTAGAATGCCTTCCGCTGTAGGTTATCAACCCACCCTCAGAACCGAAAATAGGTTCTTTACAAGAAAGAATTACTTTTACTAAAGAAGGGTCCATAACTTCTATTCAAGCAGTTTATGTACCTGTGGATGATTTAACCGACCTTGCTCCTGCCACAACGTTTGCACATTTAGATGCTACTATCGTACTATCAAGAGGATTAGCTGCAAAAGGTATCTATCCAGTGGTAGATCCGTTAAGCTCAATGTCAACTATGCTCCAACCTTGGATCATTAGTGAGGAACATTATGAAATCGTGCTAAGAGTTAAGCAAACTTTACAACGTTACAAAGAACTTCAGGACATTATAGCTATCATGGGGTTGGATGAATTATCCAAAGAAGATCACTTAACTGTAGCAAGAGCGCAAAAAATTGAGCGTTTCTTATCACAACCTTTTTTCGTAACATAAGTATTTACTAGTTCTCAGGGGAAACATGTTGGTCTAGCAGAAACTATTAAAGGGTTTAAATTGGTCCTATCCGAAGAACTAGACAGTCTTCCTGAACAAGGTTCTTACTTAGTAGGTAACAACAATGGAGCTACTGCAAAGGCTATGAACTTAGAAATGGAAAGCAAATTGAAGAAATGACCTCAAATCTTTGTGTGTTGACTCCTAATCGAATTGTTTGGGATTCAGAAGTAAAAGAAATCATTTTATGTACTAATAGTGGACAAATTGGCATATTACCAAATCATGCACCTATTGCCACAGTTGTAGATATAGGTATTTTGAGAATACATCTTAATGACCAATGGCTAACGGTGGCTCTGATGGGTGGTTTTGCTAGAATAGGTAATAATGAAATCACTATTTTAGTAAATGATGCAGAGAAGAGTAGTGACATTGATCCACAAAAAGCTCAGCAAACTCTTGAAATAGTAAAAGCTAATTTTAGGAAAACTGAAGGCAAGAGATAAACAATTGAGGCAAATCTAGCTCTCAAACGAGCTAGAACACGAGTCAAGGCTATCAATGTGATTTCGTAACTAGTTGGTAAGCCCAAATAATCAAAAGAACTTCTGTATAAAATAAACGTAAGTTCTGTTTATAGACCTCATTTAAATTTTTTGCCACTTGAATACAATCAAGCGGAATCAGATTCTGATATAAAAAAAAAATTTAAAATTAAAAATAAAAATAGGATAAAAAAGATACAAAATCAATAAAAGAAAAAGAAGGTGGGTAGAAAAACTTATTAGACATCATGGTCAATGGTATCTCATAAGTTCTACCTACTATTGGATTTGAACCAATGACTCCCGCCGTATGAAAGCAATACTCTACCACTGAGTTAAGTAGGTCATTTATCATCGTATAGAAAAACAAAAAGGACACCTATCACATCGATGGATTATAAATCCAATATTACTTATAAGCAATACTAATCAAACAGATCAAAGAGATATGATGTTGGATCATGTAATATTCATCT
This sequence comes from Moringa oleifera, assembly GCA_021397835.1. NCBI lineage: Eukaryota > Viridiplantae > Streptophyta > Magnoliopsida > Brassicales > Moringaceae > Moringa > Moringa oleifera. Next base: position 2,593,277 of record JAJFZO010000609.1, on the reverse strand, counting down.
TGATAAGAAATTATCTACATAATATGATAAGATAAAATCTGTATCACAAACATAAGGGCTACAGCTTAGTTAGGTAGAGCACCTCGTTTACACGTGCGCCAATGTGTTTTAAAGGAGTCCATCATGCAATCAAACCAATTGGTTGATCTTATCTTATTGAGAAATCAATGTCTTACTCCATGACTTTTCGGGAACAAGAGAACAATAGCTTGACAAATGGTTTGATCCAATTTTGGTGCCCTTTTAAGTGGGAGCAAAATAAAATCCATCATTGATTTGAGATATTGATAGGGTGAATACCCAGTTTATTCAATGCTAGGCATAATGAGTATAAGGACCTTAAAAATTCTCTTTTCGTCCTATGACTATGAGCCTTAAGGTGTATGAGGTTTCATATTTAATTTTTTCATTAGGATGATAGAGACTCCATTTAACTTAGGTTGATCTAGGCCAAAATCATACCTTCATCAAAATAACCCTTCTTTGAAACACTTTGGTGGTGCTCCTATATTGTATTAGAATTCAAATAATGAATTAGAGCACGTGGAGCCATTTTCTTTTCTTTATGTTAAGAAAAAATATGGTAGACTAATTGATATAAATATCAGTTAATGAAAGAGCTAATGGAAAAAAAAAAAAAAAAAGAAAAGCATGTTAGGTCTTTGAAAGAGTTCGAATCATTTTGATAATAATCAGTTCGATCTCTTTTATCGATAAGGTCTACAGTTCGAATCCGTATAGCCCTACCTATGCCTATATTATTTTATTTTTTATTTATAAATTATAAATATAATATTATTTATATTATAAATTAAATAAATAATATTCAAATACAAAAAATTGTATAGTTTTTTCCTCATTATTGTATCATTTCTTGTTTGTAACAGGTCCCTTCCGCTTGCTTGGTTCATCGAAATAAAATCATTCCCATAAGCCTGCTCAAATGGGGATCGTTCAGAGCAAAACTGAAAATAAAAGCGCATTTCATTTCAACGGATCCAATCACTATATATCTCTTTTTAATCTCGGATCAACCAAAGCAAAGCAATTTTTCTTCATTAATCTTCGTAGGCGGATTGATTATATATGAATTTTCCTCTTTTACCGTTTACAATCAAAGAGTTAGTGATACTTCCTTTTTTGTATATCCACCGAATCTTGTTGAATTTGTGGATTCGAAATTATGACATAAACCCAGTTAAAGATAAAAACTCAAAGCTAACTCAACCCCAATCGAATCTAATAGTAAGCCACATGGATCTAGGAAGGCCTTACTGCATTTGTGGACACGTTAGAGTTTGAAAAACGAAGAGATTTTCATAAACATAACATAAATAACATAATATTTTATTTTTATAATATAAATATAAATAATAGAAAAATTGTTTATTATTTAATAATTTTAAAATTAAAAATAAAAAATAGTTAATATTAAAACAATATTATTAGTATAATATAATAATAAAATAAATAAAAATAAAAATAATGATATGATAAATAAAATAAAAATAATGAAAATAGATTGAAAATAGATAATAATATTCAAAATAGAATAAGAAATCGATTTAGAATTTCTAATTTTAATTTAAGATTTTTTAATTTCTAATACTCTAATACATATTAGAATTAAAAAAAATGAGAATTCTATTTAGTTTAGAATTCTCACCGTATTTCATTATTTTATTTAGAAAAATACAAAGCGAGGTGAAAGCGAGAAAGTTTGATTTGTTTTGTATAAAAAAAATCTATATTTATTTATACTATGTCGAACTATATTAAAAAATAAGTGTAATGGAAATAAAATAGGATTCCAATCAATAAATCTTAAAATGAGACATGTACCACAACAAACAAACGAAACTAGACGATTCAATCAAACTAAATTTTTATTTTGACTAAACAGTTATGTATGACTTGACAATCAATTCCATATCGAATCAACTAATCTGGTATTTTTTCCACATTCATAGGAGTTCATTTATGTTTTTTCTTTACGAATATGATATTTTCTAGGCATTTCTAATAATATCGAGTGCTATTCCATTTTGGCATTTCTAATTTTCAGAGTTTTAGCTCTAATTAGCAAAGGTCTAGAGAAACTCTCTAGTTATGAATCGAGTATAGAACCAATGGGCGATGCTTGGTTATGATTTTGAATTCGTTATTATATGTTTGCTCTAGTTTTTGTTGTTTTTGATGTTGAAATGGTTTTTCTTTATCCATGGGCAATGAGTTTCGATGTATTGGGGATATCTATTTTTATAGAAGCTTTCATTTTTGTGCTTATCCTAATTGTTGATTCAGTTTATGCATGGCGAAAAGGAGCATTGGAATGGTCTTAGTTCCTGAATATTCAGATAATAACAATAAAAAGGAAAAAGTAAAAGAAAACATTAAGAACATTGAGACAATTATGAATTCCATTGAGTTTACCTTAGTCGATCGAACAACCCAAAATTCAGTTGTTTCAACTCCATTAAACGATCTTTCAAATTGGTCGAGACTTTCCAATTTATGGCTGCTTCGTTATGGTACTAGTTGTTGCTTTATTGAATTTGCCTCATTAATAGGCTCACGATTCGAATTTGATCGTTGTGGATTGGTACCAAGATCAAGTCTTAGACGGGTGGACCTAATTTTAACAACCGACACAATAACGATGAAAATGGCTCCTTCTTTAGTGAGATTATATGAACAAATGCCTGAACCAAAGTATGTTATCGCTATGGGAGCATGTACAATTACAGGAGGGATGTTTAGTGTTGATTCTTATAGTACTGTTCGGGGAGTTGATAAGCTAATTCCTGTTGATGTCTATTTGCCAGGCTGTCCACCTAAACCCAAGGTAGTTATAGATGTTATAACAAAACTTCATAAGAAAATATCTCGAGAAATCTATGAAGATAGAATGCAATCTCAACAGGGGAATTGGTGTTTTACTACCAATCACAAGTTTATTTTTGTACGCAGTACGCATACTAGAAATTATGATCAAGAATTACTCTATCAACCATCATCCACTTCCAAGATCCTTACTGAAACATTTTACAACTACAAAAGTTCAGTGTCTTCCCACGAATTAGTGAATTAGGCAAGATTCCATGGAATAAGAAATGAGCGAATTAATCTTCATAAATTAGAGTTCATCGTAAATGTGAAATACTTATCTTATACAAAAAGAAAGTGCGAGGGAAATAGAAAAAGATGCAGGGCCTTTTGTTTGTGTGGCTAGTCAAACACGGGCTTGTTCATAGATCTTTGGGCTTTGATTACCAAGGAATAGAGACTTTACAAATAAATCCTGAGGATTGGCATTCCATTGCTGTAATTTTATATGTATATGGTTACAATTATCTACGTTCCCAATGTGCCTATGATGTGGCACCAAGTGGACTCTTAGCTAGTGTGTATCATCTTACGGGAATAGAATATGGTGTAAATCAACCAAAAGAAGTATGCATAAAAGTATTTGCTCCAAGGAGTAATCCTAGAATTCCATCTATTTTCTGTGTTTGGAAAAGTGCGAATTTTCAAGAATGGGAATCTTATGATATGTTGGGAATCTCTTATGATAATCATGCACGGCTGAAATGTATCTTAATGTCCGAAAGTTGGACAGGGTGGCCTTTACGTAAGGATTATATTACCCCCAATTTTTATGAAATACAAGATACTCATTGAATGATAACAAACCAATCTTCACTTCTACAATAACAAGGAATATTTGTACGTTCTATTCTCTTCTAGATCAAAGAGAGTAATTGAGGTCTCATTCGTATTCGTATTCTTATAGATAGACTAAGAGATTCTCAAATGTGAAAGATATGTATTTCGCATAAGCCCAGCCAATAGGATGAACTAAAAGCATTCTGCACCATGAACTTTGTATCGCGCACATCACTTAGTGGGTTCTAGCTATAAGGTCACATAACAGGGAATGAATAAATGGAATATGAAAATATGAAAGAAAAATAAATAAATGCAAGGGGATCGGATTTTTTTTGTACTATATCTAAAATGAATCTTAGATATTTCCACCTTTGTTTGTTGGGGTTTTCAACCAACTAATTTAACCTTTCCAATATGTATGAAATATTAACATTCTTGTGAATGAGATGAGCCATAAATAAAAAAAGAAAAAATGAGGAAGGATAATTGAATTTTGTCTTTTACTACATGTACATACTTTATATACTATACTCTTTACTCATCTAAAAAAAAAGGTCTATTTCCAGACACTTAGATCGATAAGTATCTATTATAATCGATCCATATCAATTAATTTGTAGAATAGAGACTTATACAAATTGATTGTATGCCAGGAACCAGATTTGAACTGGTGACACGAGGATTTTCAGTCCTCTACTCTACCAACTAAGCTATCCCGACCATTACCGAAGCATCATCCTCATTTTACTAGATGACTTGGGTGTATGTTAATTAAAACAAAAAAGTATTAAATCGAAAGTTTAGACTGGGAAGTTTTTCGATATTCAAAAAGAAAACTTGGTATGTTTAAGTATGAATAATGATATGGATTGTGAATCATTCAGATCGGTATTCCTTGCTCAAGAATGTTCATTTGTACATCTATTATATATACCACAAGACTTGTAATAAGAAAAAAAAAAATTCTACTCAGATACGTTTGTAAAAGAGTAGGATGAATGAAAAAGATAATGAATTTTGAATAACTAGGAAAAAAAAAAGAGCGTAGGATAAAGATAAATAAATACGTAGGGTGTCAAACAGACTTTTTTGGGGATAACAGGACTTAAACCCTCAACGATTTTTAAAGTCGATAGATTTTCATCTTACTATAAATTGCATTGTTATCAGTATTGACATGTAAAATGGGACTCTATCTTTATTCTCGTCCAATTAATCAGTTCTTGAAAAGATCTATCAGACTATGGAGTGAATGATTTGATCAATGAATATTCGATTTTTTCTTCAACTTTGAATTGATTCATAACAATTCTCTTTTTTCATATAAAAAGAAATCCAGATTCAGATCGCCATTTTTGAAATAGTTTTGCATTACGTATACGTATGTATATATAAGTTTATCCTTTCTGGAGTTTTGATAGAAGGATTCCTTTATCAACACAAGGTAGTGAACTCCATTTGTCAGAATGGCTTCCATTGAGTCTCTGCACCTATCCCTTTTTTTCTCACTTTTTGAAACCTTGTTTGTTCTCGTAAAATAGGATTTGGCTCAGGATTGCCCAGTTTTCATTCCCGGGTTTCTTTTAATTTGAAAGTTATCACTTAGTAGGTTTCCACACCAAGGCTCAATGTAATTAAGTCCATAACGTCTACCAATTTTGTCATATCCTCCTTTTTTTGCTTTGAGATTAAGATCTCATTATGATGCCCTTCCCCTTTTTCTTTTATTATGCCGAAACTATTGAATTCATTAGATATAGATATCAATTCTTATATTGAATTAAAAGTGTTTACTTCTATTTGATTTCTTGCCTATCTTCTTTCATCTCTATTAGTATTGGTATTTTGGAGACTCATATTTATTTAGTCTAATTAAAAATGATTCTATCATTTTTATATTCGCAATTCAATATAGATGGATATATACTACATAACATATATATATATATATATATATATATGTTCCTCTTATTCTCATTTTTGTTTGCAATTTAGTGAAATACTTGAACGGTCGATTCTTTTCGTCTTAGCTTCCATGAAAACAAAACGAAGAATGTCTCATTTAATCGGGACTGCATTTATCTAGGTTGTATCTTTCGATTCCATATTCATTTCATTTTTTAATTGATATTATTATTCATAGTTTATAATTATTTATATTTATGTTTATAATTTGTACTATAATAACTAATCATTCCATTAATATGGATTTAGAATTCTAAGAGAATTTCATTAATTTAGTCTTAAAAAGTCCAATTATTTATTATTTAGACATTTAGACTTAGAATTCTATAATGTGTAAAAAGATTCTAAATCTAATTATTAGATTATGATTCTATTATATTTCCAATTGTAAATCTAGTTATAAATAAATAGATTTATGAATAAAATTATATATATAAGGTAATAAAAAAATTAAAAATGAAATAAAATAATAGAATTAGGTTAGAACACAAAAAACACGAATTTCAAATCAGATGTCATTTAAATTTAAAAAAAAAAAGGCATTTCTTATCTAAAATAACAAAATAGAAATTCGAAATTATATATATCGCTATATTCTATCAATGGTTATGTTCTATTCTATAATATTCAATATTCAATATTTATTTGAAATTCTATTCTATATTCTTTATTCTTTTCTATATTAATTATGATATATATTATATTAATTATGAATAGCTAAGAATGAACAATTAATAGATAAGATCTAGTAGTTTACTGAATTCTGTTGCATGTACAATTTCGATTATTTGAGCCTGCTTAGCTCAGAGGTTAGAGCATTGCATTTGTAATGCGATAGTCATCTGTTTGATTCCAATAGTTGGCTTTTCTCTATTTGCTTGATTTTTTCCATGATTGATAATGTCGTTTTAAAATCAAAGAACATTGAAAAGACTTCTTCCCATTTTTCCAAGAGTCACCATTTCTATTATGTTATAGAAACTTCCAATTATGAATAAAATTAGAGGAGTTAGATCTTTGCAGAATAAATCAAAGAAAAAAAAGGAAAATTCTTTTGATTTATTTGATTTATATATATTGTATATACAATAAAAAAAAATCTAGATCTGGATATTGATACAATTGATCTCATTATTCTTTGTAGTACAATACTTTAATGGATTTCGCTTCATTTATCATTTAGCTCAGTTTTAATTTAGGTTTACAAAATTTTAATAAAAATAAGGAGTCTTTATGTCACATTACCAAGGGCCTCATTTCAAAAAAATACTTCGTCTAAGGACTTTACCGGGACTAACTAGTAAAAAACCGTTCTAAAACATCAATCGTACTCCGAAAAAAAATCTCAATATCATATTCGTTTAGCAGAAAAACAAAAATTGTGTTTTCATTATGGTATTATAGAACGAAAATTACTTAAATACGCTTATATCATCGAAAAAGCCAAAGGCCAACAAGTCAGATTTTATTACAATTACTTGAAATGCGTTTGGATAACATCCTTTTTCAGTTGCTTATGGCTTTGACTATTCCTTAAGCCCGCCAATTAGTTAACCATAGACATGTTTTAGTTAATGGTCACTGCAAATCCTGAGATATTATTACAGTGAGGGATGAACAAAAATCTAAAGCATTGATTCAAAATTTTCTTGATTCATCCACCAATGAGGAATTGCCAAAACATTTGACTCTTCACACATTCTAATGTGAAGGATTAGTTAATCGAATAATAGATAGGAAATGGGTTGGTTTGAAAATCAATGAATTACTTGTCGTAGAATATTATTCTCGTTAGACTTAAACCTAACTTTTTTAAAATATCAAAACAAGAGTTCGTACAATGTTGCCCTATTTTTTTGCCTAAGTTAAGGTTAAGTAAAAGGGCACAAGGTAAGGGATCCGTATCAAAGAAATTAGGAATAGAGAATCCATATCAAAGAAAGGTCTAAGGTATAATTGTTTGGTATCAATTATTATTTGATTTGATACACTATGGTCAGTAACGTAAGAGTGGTGAATTAGTTGAAAGTACGAAAAGAGAGGGATTTGAACCCTCGGTAAACAAAAGCCTACATAGTAGTTCCAATGCTACACCTTAAACCACTCACCCATCTCTCTTGCATAATGATTATCACTGAGCACCCGGGTGAATAGCGAGTTATTCCTTTTTTTTTTTTTAGACCATGTGGATACCTTTAGCTCATAAGTCTCTTTAGACTCTAATTCTAATTCTATTTCCATAAGAATTATAAAATTCCTTTACAGTTTTGGACCCCTCAACAACAACCCCTTACCTCGTAGATCTATTACAAATACCTTGCGGATCTATTATAAATTCCTAAATCATTTCAGGGATTTTTCTTGTTTTATTTATACATATATTTGAAATTTGATTGTATAGTGTATACCTGTTATGCACAAAACAAAAGAAAAAAATGAAAATTGGGGGGTGGGGGGGTTATTTTATTTTCATCATAGAACGATTTTTCAATTATTTTTCCCATAATTTAATCAAAACTTTTCGAATTATCCTAATGCATTCTTTGATTCAGTAAATTCGATGAAATTGGAATAGTCACTTTCATTCTTATACTAATAAATTTTGATGAAATCGAATTGGATTCAAACAAATCAAATATTTCTTATTTTTTATTTATTCCTTACAAAAAAATAGGTGGAAGGTTTTTTTTTTTTAATTTTAATGAATCTGCTTCTATGTTAATTCGTACTGTACAATTCCTTTGTTTATGGGATCATTTTCTCACGAGAGGTAATGAAAAGAGTTATGGAATGGATTACTACCTATGCCTAGATCATGTATAAATGTAAATTTTATTAATAAAACCTTTTCAATTGTAGCCAATATCTTATTACGAATAATCTCAACAACTTGAGGAGAAAAATAAGCATTTACCTATTATAGAGATGGCGCGATTTGATTATCATTATTTTTATTTTTATTTTTCGCTCTCAGTCTTGGGAATAGGAAAAAGACATATGATTCAGGATGGAAAGAAAAAAGATTATTGAAATAAATCTATGCTTGTTGAAGGTGAAGTTTTTAATATAAATAAAACAATCCCTTCTGCCGTGTATCCACGATTAATATAGCCTCAGATGCTTCAATTGTTGATTTTAGTATTGAACGCGAGGTTACATCTATGGATTTTGTATTGCAGGTCAATCCTACTACACTAATACCAATAGGCAGCATAGGGGAAGAAGTACTACGCCTAGAAATCAATAACACAAAAACTTTGTTATAAATTACTCCTTTTCCTTCATCAGGATCGGGACTAGGAAAAATGGTTGGGACAACAAACATCCATCTCGTTCGTACTTTGGATACCCGTATAACCATTGAAGACTGTTGAAGTGACTAATTCCTGGAAATTAAGGGGCATTAAGAACAAAGAAATTGTTGGAGTTTATTTATTTTTATTTTTATCTAATATCAACATGCTTGGTGTTAAGAAAAGATCTTTTACAGGAAGGTTGGCTAGAGATTTCTTGTAACGACATTAGCTCCGCCTACTTCATAATGACATCAACTTCCATATATTGTTCTCATTATGCACATAAAGGGAGAGCCGTATGAGATGAAAATCTCATGTACGGTTCTGGAACGGAGAATTCTTTAAATCGAATGACGATCGTAATGGATGTCGGCTTAATCCAAAGGAAATTATGCAAAAGCATTATAGAATTATTATGAAGTTATGCGACTAGAAATTGATCCCTATGATCAAAGCTATATACTCTATAACATAGGCCTTATCCACACAAGTAACGGAGAACATACAAAAGCTTTAGAATATTATATTCGAGCATTATAACGAAACCCGTTCTTACCACAAGTTTTTAATAATATGTCTGTGATTTGTCATTCTGTGCGACTATCTGCACTATAGAAAAATGGAAAAAAAAGAGCAACTAGTAAATTAAATACTAGAAAAAAATAGGCTTTCTACATATGCATCGTCCAAAAAACGATTTTTATCAGCTGTAGCAAAGAAATAAACTTCATAGAAGTCGAAATATGAAGAATAAATATGCCTAAATACTTTATTCTATGGATAAAGGATCTAATTGATAGAGGAAGCACTGTAAAGATTAATTAGCGGGGTTTTGGGCCGAAACAATAAGAACTACTTATTTATGTCATGTTATCAAACAAAAGTTAGGAATCCACTTATGTAATATAGTCGATCCCTTAAGCTACTGAGCAGTGGTGTAGCATTAGATCCTAAAGACAGTAGGTCCTTTTTTGTTCTAATTTTATGAAGAAAAGTCTTTTTCAAAGATTCTATATAAATTTCTATATGAAACCGAGATAATTACCTTTCAAAAAATTCTAACGATAGTCGAGATGCCTATGCTTTATTTATTTATTTATTTATTTTATATTTTTTTTGAAAGTTGGGAAAAAAGATAAGATAAAATTGATTATTATATCAAATATTAATTTAATCAAAATTCAAGTTTGAAAATTTTGGTTAACCCGAGAAAAAAATAGGATATCTATAAGAAATGTCATTCAATTAGATATATCGGAGGTTAAAAAACTAAGACACCAAAAGAATTGACCGTTGAGTCGTATGAGGTAGGAAACTCTCAAGTACGGTTCTAAGGGACGGAATTGACCCACCTATTCCAACTAGGGAGAATAGGCCATTCGATAAGGAGATTCTAAAAATTGTGGAGGCTTGGTTCGCTTAAGCCGCCGAGTATTGGAAACAGGCTATAGTGCTTACTCCTGGTAATTATATTGAAGCACAAAATGGTTGAAGATCACGAGATGTTTTGAATCTTTCTGTTTATTTATTTTTTTAGAATTATATATATTTGTCGTAATTAATTATTTGTTAGCCTCATCAGTCAAATAAAATAGATCATTTCTATGGGAAAAACTAATCAAAGAATTTCATTATATCCCTTTCTAAGATCATTCTATTTCGTCTGGTATTTCATAGGGATAAGTAATACAATGAATACAAGAATATATTTTTTTCTTTTTTGCTATATATATATTTCTTTTCTTATTCTAATAAAACTAATAAAAGAGACCCTCAAATGACTAAATATCGATATTAGAATGTCTCTTAGTAATGACTAATAACGGTTCATGTGATTTGGAATAGAGTAATATGTTCTATGTAAGACATAACAAAAAAAAAAAGGCTCCATCTAGGAACTTCTAATTAAGATATGAATACACTAGGTTAGACAAAAAAACTCTTTGTGCACCAATGTAAAGATTGGAAAAGGTTAAAAAGAGGTCCATTGCGCACCTTATGGATATGTCATAATAGATCTGAACACTTGCTCCGGATTGACTTCCCAGTCATAATTACTCTAGTGAATAACTAAAGAAAATAAATAGATAGATGGGAGCTAGAAGGGGAAGAAACTAATTATAAACATCTATCATAGGTTAACTAATTACTTGACTGTTGGCGGATCTCTTTGTATGTGTTGTTCGAAAAGAGGAGGACTCAATGATTATTTGTTCGCCAAAACTAGAAGTAAAAATTTTGGTAGATAGGGATCCCATAAAAACTTCTTTCGAGGAATGGGCCAAACTGGGTCATTTCTCAAGAACAATAACTAAGGGACCTGATACTACCACTTAGATCTGGAACCTATATGATGATGCTCACGATTTTGATAGCCATACCAGTGATTTGGAGGAGATCACTCGAAAAGTATTTAGCACTCATTTCGACCAACTCTTCATCATATTTCTTTGGTTAAGTGGCATGTATTTCCACGATGCTCATTTTTCCAATTATGAAGCATGGCTAAGCGATCTTACTCACATTGGACCTAGTGCCCAGGTGGTTTGGCCAATAGTGGGCCAAGAAATCTTGAATGGCGATGTGGGCGGGGGGTTCCAAGGAATACAAATAACCTCTGGCTTTTTTCAGTTTTGGTGAGCATCTGGAACAACTAGTGAATTATAACTCTATTGTACCGTAATTGATGCATTAGTCTTTGCAGCCTTAATGCTTTTTGCTAGCTGGTTCCATTATCACAAAGCGGCTCCAAAATTGGCTTGGTTCCAAGATGTCGAATCTATGTTGAATCACCATTTAGCGGGGTTACTAGGACTTAGGTCCCTTTCTTGGGCAGGACATTAAATACATGTATCTTTACCGATTAACCAATTTCTAAATGCTGGAGTAGATCCTAAAGAAATCCCACTTCCTCGTGAATTTTTCTTAAATCGGGATCTTTTGGCTCAACTTTGTCCAAGTTTTGCTGAGGGAGTAACCTTTTTTTTACTTTGAATTGGTCAAAATATGTGAAATTTCTTACTTTTCGTGGAGGATTAGATCTAGTGACCGAGGGTTTATGGCTGACCGATATTGCACACTATCATTTAGCTATTGCGATTCTTTTCCTCATAGCGGGTCACATGTATAGGACCAACTGGGGTATTAGTCATGGTCTAAAAGATATTTTATAGGCACAGAAAGGTCCATTTACAGGTCAAGGCCATAAAGGACTATATGAAATCCTAACAACATCATGGCATGCTCAATTATCTCTTAACCTAGCTATGTTAGGCTCTTTAACCATTGTTATAGCTCACCATATGTATTCCATGCCCTCTTATCCATATCTAGCTACTGGTTATGGTACACAACTGTCATTGTTCACACATCATATGTGGATTTGTGGATTTCTCATAGTTAGTGCTGCTGCACATGCAGCCATTTTTATGGTAAGAGACTATGATCCAACTAATCGATGATTTATTAAATCGTGTCCTTAGGCATCGTGATGCAATCATATCACATCTTAATTGGGTATGTATATTTCTAGGCTTTCACAATTTTGGTTTGTATATTCATAATGACACCATGAGTGCTTTAGGGTGTCAACAAGATATGTTTTCAGATATCGCTATACAATTACAGCCAGTCTTTGCTCAATGGATACAAAATACCCATGCTTTGGCACCTGGTGCAACAGCCCTTAGTGAAACAACGAACACTAGTTTGACTTGGAGGGGTGGTGATTTAGTAGTAGTGGGTGGCAAATTGCTTTGTTACCTATTCCATTAGGAACCACAGATTTTTTAGTACATCACATTCATGTATTTATGATTCATGTGACGGTATTGATACTCCTGAAAGGTGTTCTATTTGCTCGTAGCTCGCATTTGATACCGGATATAGCGAATCTTGGGTTTTGTTTCCCTTGTAATGGGCCCGAAAGAGGGGGGACATGTCAAGTATCCGCTTAGGGTCATGTCTTCTTCGGACTATTCTGGATGTACAATGCAATTTCAATAGTAATATTTCATTTCAGTTAAAAAATGCAATTAGATGTTTGGGGTAGTATAAATGATCAAGTGGTGGTAACTCATATCACAAGAGGAAACTTTACGCAAAGTTCCATTACTATTAATGGGTGGCTCTGCAATTTCTTATGGGCACAAGCATCCCAGGTAATTCAGTCTTATGGTTCTTCATTATCTACATATGGTCTTTTTTTCCTAGGTGCTCATTTTGTATGAGCTTTTAGTTTAATGTTTCTATTCAGCAAATGTGGTTATTGGCAAGAACTTATTGAATCCATTGTTTGCGCTTATAATAAATTAAAAGTTGCTCCTGCTACTCAGCTGAGAGCCTTGAGCATTATGCAAGGACATGTTGTAGGAGTAACCCATTACCTTCTGGGTGGAATTGCCACAACATGGGCATTCTTCTTAGCAAGAATTATTGCAGTAGGATAATGGCTAGAAGTATTTGAAAGGCATTATGGCATTAAGATTTCCAAGGTTTAGCCAAGGCTTAGCTCAGAACCCCACTACTCGTTGTATTTGGTTTAGTATTGCTACCGCACATGACTTCGAGAGTCATGATGATATTATTGAGGAATGTCTTTATCATATTTTTACTTCTCACTTCGGGCAATTAGCAATAATTTTTTTGTGGACTTTCGAAAATCTTTTTCATGTAGCTTGGCAAGGAAATTTTGAGGCATGGGTACAAGACCCTTTCCATGTAAGACCAATTGCTCATGCAATTTAGGATCTTTGTTTTGGTCAACTGGTTGTGGAAGCTTTTACTCGAGGGGGTGCTCTTGGTCCAGTGAATATCGCTTATTCTGGAGTTTATTAGTGGTGGTATACAATCGGTTGACGTACTAATGGAGATCTTTATACTAGAGCTTTTTTTCTATTATTTATTTTTGCCATATCCTTAATAGTGGGTTGGTTACACCTACAACCAAAATAGAAATCGAGCATTTAGTGGTTTAAAAATGTCGAATCTCGTCTCAATCATCATTTGTCAAGACTTTTTGGGGTAAGTTCCTTGGCTTGGACAGGGCATGTAGTTCATATCGCAATTTCTGGATCCCGAAGGGGATATGTTCAATGGAATAATTTCTTAGATGTATTACTACATCCCCAAGGGTTAGGTCCACTTTTTACAGGTCAATGGAATCTTTATGCTCAAAACCCCGATTCAAGTAGTCATTTATTTGGTACCTCCCAAGGATCAGGAACTGCCATTCCAACCCTTCTTGGGGGATTCCATCCACAAACGCAAAGTTTATGGCTGACTAATATTGCTCATCATCATTTAGCTATTGCATTTATTTTTCTCGTTGTGGGCCATTTGTATAGAACTAACTTTAGAATTGGCCACAGTATAAAAGATCTTTTAGAGCATATTCCTTCAGGAGGACGATTGAGACGTGGGCATAAGGGTCTTTATGACATAATCAATAATTTGATTCATTTTCAATTAGGCCTTGCTCTAGCCTCCTTAAGGGTTATTACTTCTTTGGTAGCTCAACACATGTATTTTTTACCTGCTTATGCGTTCATAGCACAAGACTTTACCATTCAAGCTGTATTATATACCCATCGCCAATACATTGCAGGATTCATCATGACAGGAGCTTTTGCTCATGGAGCTATATTTTTTATTAAAGATTACAATCCAGAACAGAACGAAGATAATGTATTGGCAAGAATGTTAGACCATAAGGAATCTATCATGTCCCATTTAAGTTAGGCCAACCTATTTTTGGGGTTCCATACTTTGGGACTTTATGTACATAACGATGTCATGCTTGGTTTTGGTACTCCGGACAAACAAATCTTGATCGAACCGGTATTTACCCAATGGATACAATCCGCTCATGGTAAAACTTCATATGGATTTGATGTACTTTTATCTTCAACGAATGCCCCAGCATTTGATGTGGGTCGAAGCATATGGTTGCCTGGCTGGTTAAATGCTGTTAATGAGAATAGTAATTCATTATTCTTAACAATAAGTCCTAAAGACTTCTTGGTTCATCACGTTATTGCTCTAGGTTTACATATAACTACACTGATCTTAGTAAAAGGTGCCTTAGATGCACGTGATTCCAAGTTAATGCCAGATAAAAAGGATTTCGGTTATAGTTTTCCATGCAATGGTCCGGGGCGAGGCGATACTTATGATATTTCGGCTTGGGACGCATTTTATTTGGCAATTTTTTGGATGTTAAATACTATTCGATGGGTTACTTTTTATTGGCATTGGAAACACATCACATTATGGTAGGGTAACGTTTTGCAGTTTAATGAATCTTCCACTTATTTGATAGGATTGTCAAGAGATTATCTATGGTTAAAATCTTCATAACTTATCAATGGATATAATCCGTTCGGTATGAATAGTTTATCAGTCTGGCCATGGATGTTCTTATTTGGACATCTTGTTTGGGCTACTGGATTTATGTTCTTAATTTCCTAGCGTGGTTATTGGCAGGAATTGATTGACACTTTAGCATGGGCTCATGAACACACACCTTTGGCAAATTTGATTCGATGGAGAGATAAACCAGTGGCTCTTTCAATTGTGCAAGCAAGATTGGTTGGATTAGCCCACTTTTTTGTAAGTTATATATTCGCTTATGTGGCTTTCTTGATTGCCTTTACATCGGGCAAATTTGGTTAATTCTTTATGTATTGTATCCGCGATAATATCATTTCTTTTAATGGAGAAGGAGGAATGCCTTCTTATATTTTTACATCTAGGATCCGATTTGTATCATTATCATTGATAATAATAGGAACTCAGGCATTATGGCAAAGAAAAGTTGATTCATAGGGAGAAGAAAAAGCAAAAATTGGAACAAAAATATCATTTGATTCGTTGATCCTCAAAAAAAGAAATAAGCAAAGTTCGATCGTTGAGTGATAAATGAAAAATTCACGGAAAGTTACAATCCTCACTGCGGAATGGTGCACCTACACGTCTTCATCGACGTTGCTTTTCGACCAGAAGATCGAGAGCTAACTATCGAGACTTTGGTCTATCCAAACACATACTTCGTGAAATGGTTCATGCATGTTTGTTGCCAGGGGCAACAAGATCAAGCAGGTACGGATTAAAATATCCTTTCATTTTTCTATTTTTTTCTATGATCATTCATAATAGAGGGGCCCCTTTATCATTCTGTATAAATAGGCTATTCTATTTGTATAGATATGGAACAGGGGCACATTCAATTCTTCTTTGTCCATTAGTTTAGTCCCATTTTTTTCTCTTTTCATCGCGGGGCGCGAGGTAGAGCAGTTTGGTAGCTCGCAAGGCTCATAACCTTGAGGTGATGGGTTCAAATCCCGTCTACGCAACATTTTTTGGACAAAAAATTGGGCTTGACTCTGTTAACAAGTCATTAATTAACACTTTTCTTTTGGGATGGGAGGACAGGACAACTATATTATCACGGTCAACTATAACGAATATTTATCTTCTTAAATACATTACATTACTTTACCCTAGGCAAATAGTGGGAATCGAATCCGGATCTTCTCCTTGGCAAGGAGAAATTTTACCATTCGACTACATCCGCATTTTTTTCGTTCTTGATACGAAATTTATGGATAATATTTGTTCAGAACTAGACTAGATACTCTCTTCAGGGCGATTCCATCAAATTCCACCACCAAACCAATTTCCAATAATATACCAATTCAATATAAATTAGTATATTAGTATATTATTAATATTAATATAAATTAGTATATTATTATACTATAATTTTATTCTATTAAAAAATAAATAATTATTATTATTCATTATTTCATTCATATTCATTCAAGTTCTTGAAGTTTGACCCCTCCCTCAATTTTTTTTTTTGTTTTCTTTATTTGCAGTTTTTTGTTTTTTTTTTTTTTGCACTTATATTGAATTTGAATATGTCTCACAACACGAAAAAATTCGTGGGAAGAGTAATTTCATTTTTTGATATGGAACGAATACATTCAAGAGATAAGAGAATTAAGGATACCCACCAAAAAGACTAATCCAATCCATAATGATGTACCAGAAAATACAACATTTTTATTACTCGACCAACCATCAGGAGAAGCAAATACAATGGGTACACTAATCAGTAAGACTGATGAAGTAGCAATTAATACAAAAATAGCCAATTGGAAAGCAATAGTCACATTTCTAATTCTCCAAGCTAACAACAAAAGAATATACCATTTGACCCCCTATTGACTAAAAAATCAAATATTAATATTAATAAAATGCAGCATAGAGATAAAAGGATTTTACCATGAATCCATTGATTCTATATGATTTATTTCCAAATTTTTTACCACTTTTATTCGAACATGAAGTCAAGGGTCACTTTTTTTTTTTTTTACTTCACAAAGGGGTATGCTGGATTGTACATCTCATCTATCTATGAATTCACACCTGATAACCTTTTACACATATTGATCATATCAACTTATATGGCCATGTTCTATTGGGTGGAATAAAAGTTAAAATAGAAATTATCTTTCAGAGAAATGGCCGAGTGGTTGATGGCTCTAGTCTTGAAAACGGGTATAGTTCAGAACAAAGAACTATCGAGGGTTCGAATCCCTCTTTCTCATTTTGCTTGATGCTCAAAGAATAGATTTCTTTCTTTATTGGCTTTTCCTAGCTTCTTAGCATCATAAGGAAAAGTGTCTCGACTAGGTGGGATAGCCAAGCCAGAAAAAATAAGATTGAGTTGAAAGGAAAAAAGAAACTTTTTAAATATGAACCGATTCCTTCAATATGTATGATGGAATCAAATTGATTCCTACTTTAAGCGTTGAATCTCCTGTCTCAGTTAAGAGGGGTCATGGAAAGAACAGGTTCAAAATCACGATCAATTCCTTTTTCAAATCCTGCTGCAGCAGCACGAGCCCTTCTTACGTGCCATAAATGACCTACGAATAGGAAGAATCCTAGAACAAAATGAGAGGTAGCTAACCAACCTCTCGGAGAGACATAATTGATTGCATTGATCTCGGTAGCTACGCCACCCATAGAATTTAAAAGAACCTAAAGGGGAATGAGTCATATATTTTGCAGAATGCCGTTCTTGCCAAGATTGTATGTCTATTTTTAACTTATTGAAGTCCAAACCGTTGGGACCCCAAAAATTGCTAGTTGTCAACACCAACAAATTAAATTCTTAAATTCCTACTCAAAAAATTAAACTTGTAGTATAGATGAGCAAGGTCGTTTCCATAGAGATTAGTTAGATTTATTTTTTGTAAAATAAAATAAAAGAAAAGGAGATTTGAGGAGTTAAAAGTAGATCAAATAAGAATAATAGGAAAACAAAAATCAATGTAATAAAGTATCCAGTCAAAGGAATAATTTCAGGTTTGATTTAGGAATTGATCATTGATACAAAAATAAAAATCTTTTAATCTTCACTGAATTAATTATGGTTGTTGGTACCACCTAATAACCTGTTTTTCCTTCTTTGATAATCAGGATTCGATCTCTGATTATTTCTCTTATCAATAAATAACCCTAGATACGATCCTAGGATTTAATTTACCAATAGCATTAAGAATTAAAAAAACTACCAATTTTAGCCAATAAACACATATGTAGGTTTATTTAAACTAGATTATATATTTTCATAACATAAAATAAAAACTTCTTTTGCAATCAACTATGTTATTTACTACTTATATCAGAACATTTAAACAATTACGGATTTAAACTACTAATTAGTAATCTATTATTTTGATGATTAAACAAAGGGCCCTTTTTGATGCAATCAACCAAAATAATATTTTCAATAAGCACAAAAGATAAATAAACAATGAAGAAATAGAGAACAAATAAAATCAGTTAGATCTCATAATTCTGAAGAATCAAACCCTTGATTATCCTTTGACCGGAAGAGATGTTTAGCAATCCATGAAAAGAAAAAAACCTAAAAAAAGAGAAAGGTAAAAAATAAACTCTGGCTATTCCTTTGAAGGGAATGCCTCCCCTTTATATAATAATCCTTGAATGTAATAATCTATTTTAACTAAGTCTCTTAAAGATAAATTAAGATGAAGATAAAATTCTACAACTATTTTTTAAATAAAAGACAAAGTCTTGGTTTGGTGAAATTTCAATGTTATTGGGTGTGCCAACGCCTTATCCGAAGACATCTTCTAATTCATCCACATCTCTTGGAATCCAACTTTTCATCTTTAAATAATGGATTTGAGTCCATCTTGGTTGATTTCCTTAATCAACCATGCTAAATACAAAATATAGTCAAAATCCAAGATTTTATCATTTATAACCAACAAAAATATGGAAAAATAAAACAATATGTATGACTATTATGCATTCTATCCGGACCCCTTAGAGGTTCTAACCAGGGAGCACGTAGATCCCAAAAATGCATAGTTTCTCCTCTAAAATTAACTTCTTCAGTCGGGGAACGCATTAAATATTTACCTAAACCCGTAGGTCCTTGAGCGGATCCGACGTTAGCTCCAAGACGTTGGTCTTTAACTAGAAAAGTAAATGCTTGAGCTTGAGAAGCTTCTGGTCCAGTGGGCTCGTAAAACTCACTAGGATAGGTAGTATTATTGAACCAAACAAAGCAACAAGCAATGAAACCAAAAATAGATAAAGCACCTAAACTATAAGACAAGTAAGCCTCCCCAACCATACAAGTGCACGGCGAACCCATGAAAAAGGTTTGGTTAAGATATCCCAAATTCCACCAAATATACAAATGGAACCTAACTATACATGCCCTCCAATTGTATCTTCCAAATCGTCCACATTAACAATCCATCCCTCTCCCCCAAAGGGCGATTTTAGTAAATAACCAAATATAACACTTGGGCTAAGAGTCAAGTTGGTAATTTTTCTTACATCCCCCCCCTCGAGAGCCCAGGTATTATATACGCCCTCCAAATAAAGAGTCTTGAATACTAGAAGAAAAGAACCTATACCTAACAAAATTAAGTGAATACCCAAAATTGTGGTCATTTTATTTCTATCTTTCCATACATTACCGAAAAATGAAAAAGATTCTTCAAGAGTCTCAGGGCCCAAAAGTGCATGAAATGCCGCCAAAGCCCAAAACAGCGGAGGAAATTAAGTGAAGTACTTCAGATATAAAGTATGGAAAAGTGTCTATAACTTCTCCCCAAGACCTACCCCCAACCTAGAGTAGCTAGGTGGGGAAGTAAAATTAATCCTTGTTCATACATACGCTTTTTTGATATAAAATGAGCCACTTCAAATAGGTTCATTGCTCTGGCCCAGAATATGATTAATCCGGCATAGGCTACATGAGCTCCCAATAATTTACGGGATAAATTGATAAGTCGGGCATTCTCGGCCCGCCAAGAGAAACCAATGGTTTCTTGGTCATGACCAGCTAAAGCTAAAGTTCCATTAAAGAGTGTTTCCACGTGGTAGAACCTCCTTAGGGAATATAAGGCTTTCATGAGGCTAATCTTGAGTCGCCATCCAAGCACGAATACCTTCATTTAAAAGAATATTTTTGGTGTAGAAAGTCTCAAATTCTGGATCTTTTCGCTGCATGAATTTCCTGGGAAATGAAGTCATATGCACATAAGTTCAGAGCCAAACCGACTACTCCAACAGCACTTATCCATAAACCAGTTACTGGTACAAATAACATAAAGAAATCTAACCAATGTTTATTAGAAAAAGCAACCCCAAAGATTTGGGACCAAAAATGGTTAGCGGTGACCATTGAATAAGTTTCTTCGACTTGAGTTGGGTTAAAAGCACAGAATGTATTTGCACCATCACCATCATCAAATAAAGTATTTTCTACGGTAGCACCATGAATAGTGCATAGCAGAGCAGCGCCTAATACACCGACAACTCCTATCATATGAAATGGGTTCAATATCCAATTATGAAACCCTTGGAAAAAGAGGATGAATCAAAAAATAGCTACTACACCAAAACTAGGCGCAATGAACCAACCAAATTGACCTAGTGGGTAAATTAGGAATACAAAAACAAAAATAGCAATTGAAGCAAAGAATCAGATTGCATTATAAGGTCACAATTGAATAGATCGAGCAAGTTCAAATTGATGTAACATGAAACCTATTAATTCAAAAGTGCCATGAAGAGCAAAAAAAGTCCACAAACCACCTAATTGACACCAATGAATAAAATCTCCTTGTGCTTCACGGCCCTATAGTAACAATAAAGAATGTACTAAACTATTAGTAGGAGTAGAAACTACAACGATTATGAAATTGCAGCCTTCCAAATAGGAATTGGCCAATCCATAAGTATACCATGAAGTCACAAAGGTTGTACCTATGAACCAACCCCCTAAAACGAAATAGGCATAAGGAAAGAGCAATAGACCTAACCAACCCATAAAAACGAAGAGATCTCTCTGTAACCGGTCATTCATACTATCAAATAAATCATTTTCATCTTTGGTAAATTTACCAAGGGCTATAGTCATAGTGGTCTACCTATTCAACTACTTCAACCATTTTCGAACACCTTATGTTATGGCATTTTCAGGGCGTTCGAGAATTCGATCATTTATGTATGATTTAATTTCTTGCGCACTAGACCATAAAATTTAACCCATACAATTTAATTGGTTTCGAATCTAAAATTCTTTTATTTTATTGGTGCTTAGGTAAATCCATGAACTCACTTCGTTTATTCCTTCCTATTCTTTTCTTAATAATCATCTGAACCTGAATGATGAATTGTCCTATGACTCATCAATCAGATAAATGAATATTTTGAAAGAACTCATCAATTCACTAAAGAAGGGATTCCTTCTTTCAGTATTGGTTGATCCCCAAACCTACTCCTCTTGCTCCATCAACTAATCGTATTCTTGGATCTTGTTTGTAATGTAAGATTGAGAAAAATAAAAATTTTTCTATATTCTTTTAATTTCTATTTGTATTACATTTCTATAATATCAACTATTTTTATTTTATACTTTATTCTTCCATTTTCTTTTCTTTTCTTTATTATCTTCTTTATTATATTTCCTTCAATTGAATAGAAAACTCCATAGTATATCTTTTCATTTCATGGGTGGAATCAAGAAATAAACTTAGAATTTTTTTATTTACTTTTATATGTCTATATCTATATGTCAAAAAAAGGGGAGAATTTCTTATTTTTTTAATTCAATACAATATTAAATTAAATAATAGGAAACTGTAAATGAAAGTCTCTTGCTCACATCCACTCTTCATCACATTGTTAGAACAAAAATCTCGTATGCATCGATGTGAAAATATTTGATTGATACATGAAGCCGTGATTTGATTTAAATCTTATATAAATGGATCTTGTTCTGTTCTGGAATCAAAGAAAGATAAGATATTGAAAATGGCTCTTAGGCTGTAGTTTGGAATAAACCCTTTTTTATGGAGGAAGGGAATATCAATTCAATTTATTCCTTTTATTCCTATGGAACATCTAGAAACAAGAAGATTAAATTAGAAATATCGACAGATTCTTGTAGAGTCTAACCAAAGAAATATGAAATAAAAAAAGATCTACTATTCCAATTTCATCTCTATCGAATTTTAATATCAGAATAGTGGTTATAGTCATGATTCAATAGGTTAGGTCCACTTACTTTTTCTTTTTCTTTTGTTGATTTCTAATCTTTACAATTGGAATAATGGAAAATAGAAATATATATTTGGCAATTCAAACGACAACTTATCATTATTCATTACAATAAACAAATGTTCAACTTTCTTTTATAATTACTTTCTCTGACTTATAATTGCTCTCTAACTTATTACTTATTAGAATGATATTCTAAAAATTAGAAATTATACAGCTTCCCATTAAATTATTATACAAATACAGTTGCTTTATTATTACAAATATCAACAACATCCCTATTTTTCGTTTAAACATGAATATTAACACTGCACTAGAGTTTTATGAAAAGAAAGTAAAAATCCCTTATCGGGTTTGAACTGATGATTTAGGCCTTATCATGGCCTTACTCTACCACTGAGTTAAAAGGGCCCATTTGGTTCAATTACTAAATGAGTCACTAGGTGAATAAGATCTATTTATGTATATATATTATAAGTATATATAGTAGACTCATAGTGGCTAGTGGCTCATTCAGAAGCGAGCATTTGAATTTACATTCAATTTTACTTAATGAGTATAGGGCAAAATGGGTTTAATGATATTGGATTTGATAAATATTAATGCAATGAATTGTTTCAAAAATAGACCTTAATTGCCCCTACAGAACAAAACGAAATTCATTTGATTGATATATACATGTACTTGCCAATTCGAAATAGATCCAAGATATCTTATCGAAGCATGTGACGAAGAGATTGGGTTTGTCCCCTGAACCAAAATTTAAAAAAAAAAAATTCGCTGACTTATTGATCCATCTTTCTTCCTAGATTTTTAGATTTATCTTGTGTTAATTTCCTGGTGTAGTGTGACATAGGGATACGCCTATTTCATCTTGACAATGAGTAAATCAATGAATGAAAGTGAAAAAAAAAAAACAAAGAAACCCACTTTTATATTTTTTTATATCAGACCAATCACTTCTCGAAAAGATCCTAGACTTCGTACTATTATGTATATTATATAATTATTATGTATATTATATAATATATAATAATATAAATATAAAAATTAATAAAATATCGATTTATCTATAGAATTGCGATTAGAATGAATGATTCATGAATATAAATGACAAATCAAAAAACTATATGGAATCATAAAAGATGGAAAAAGCTTTTGGACCTAGTCATACCATTCCATTATATTGACAATTTCAAAAAACTGATCATACTATGATCATAGTATGATGGTGGTCAGAGAAGTATTCCCCCATCATCTAGTGGTTCAGGACATCTCTCTTTCAAGGAGGCAACGGGGATTCGACTTCCCTTGGGGGTAGGGTACTACAAAACGAAGTTGATCATGAATTATCAATAAACTTAAAATTCATTCTTCCTGGGTCGATGCCCGAGCGATTGATGGGGACGGACTATAAATTCGTTGGCAATATGTCTATACTGGTTTAAATCTAGCTCAGCCTAATAATTCGTTGTCCACCATGAAATGATATAACCCATTTTGTTTTCCATAAATGCCTATCAGATAGGTAAGAATAAAAAAAAGTAAAATTTTTTTATATATCCTACTTTTATTTCTATTTCTTTTTTATTTGCTGTACTTATTTATTTATTTTTCACATAAATTCTGATCTTGCTAACGATCTAGATTAATATCAGGATCATTAAGTATAAAGTTTAATGAAAAGAGTAAAGTAAACAAAAAAGAGTCTTTTTTTTAAATCAAAAAATTGATTATCAATTGATTTGGCAATAACGAAAGGATTATCAGTAGTCTGTGTTGCTCTCACTAAAGTGCATATACGTGTGGATATCAATATATCACTCGCGCCTCTGTTTGTTATAACATGGCGATTCAAATCTAAAATCTAAACAGAAATGGTTTAAAAGAAATCATAAGATTTATAAGGAATCAATGTTGGCTCTAAAGTCATTATGGGTGCATTTGCCCCATTGACACGTCTGAAGGAATCAATGTTGGACTTGTTGGATCTTTAGCTATTCGTGCCAGGAATGGTCATTAAGGGTCTCTAAAAAGTCCCTTTTATGAAATCTTTGAGAAATCTAAAAAAGCACGGATGCTTTATTTATCACTAAGTAGAGATGAATATTATATGGTAGCGGCAGGAAATTATTTGGCTCTGAATCAAGTTATTCAGGAAAAATAGGTTGTTCCAGCTCGATACCGCTAAGAATTCCTGACTATCACATAGGAATAGGTTTATCTTTGAAGTATTTTTTCTTTCCAATATTTTTCTATTGGAGCTTCCCTCATTCCTTTTATCGAGCATAATGATGCGAGTCGGGCTTTAATAAGTTCTAATATGCAACGTCAAGTAGTTCCACTTTCTCGGTCTGAGAAGTGCATTGTTGGAACTGGGTTAGAACGCCAAGTGGCTCTAGATTCAAGGGTTCCCATTATAGCCGAACATGAGGGAAAGATCATTTATACCGATACTGACAAGATCATTTTATCGGGCAATGGAGATACTTTAAACGTTCCATTAGTTATGTATCAATGTTCCAATAAAAATACTTGTACGCATAAAAAAATTGCAGGTTAGGTTGGGTAAATGCATTAAAAAGGGATAATTTTTAGCAGATAATGCCACTACAGTTGGTGGTGAACTTGCTTTTTTGGAAAAACATATTAGTAGCTTATATGCCATGGGAAGGTTACAATTTTGAAGATACGGTACTCATTAGCGAGTGTCTAATATATGGAGATATTTATACTTCTTTTCACATACGAAAATATGAAATTCAGACTCATGTGACAAGCCAAGGTCCCAAAAGGATCACTAACGAAATACCGCATCTAGAAGGTCGTTTACTCCACAATTTAGACAAAAATGGAATTGTGATGTTGGGATCTTGGGTTGAGATAGGTGATATTTTAGTTGGTAAATTAATGCCTCAGGTGGCGAAAGAATCATCATATGCTCCTGAAGATAGATTATTACGAGCCATACTTGGCATTCAGATCCACTTCAAAGGAAACTTGTCTAAAATTAGCTATAGGTGATAGAGGTCGAGTTATTGATATGAGATGGATTCAGAAAAAAAGGGGGTTCTAGTTATAATCCAGAAATGATTCATGTATATATTTCACAAAAATGTGAAATCAAAGTAGGTGATAAAGTAGCTAGAAGACATGGAAATAAAGGTATCATTTCAAAAATTTTACCTAGACAGGATATGCCTTATTTGCAAGATGGAAGACCTGTTAATATGGTCTTCAACCATTAAGAGTACCTTCACGAATGAATGTAGGACAGATATTTGAATGCTTGCTTGAGTTAGCAGGCAGTTTGCGAGATAGACATTATCTAATAGCACCTTTCGATGAGAGATATGAATAAGAGGCTTCGAGAAAACTAGTGTTTTCTGAATTATATGAAGCCAGTAAGCAAATAACGAATCCATGGGTATTTGAACTCGAGTATCCAGGAAAAAGTAAAATATTTGATGGAAGAACGGGAGATCCTTTAGAACAACCTGTTATAATAAGAATTCATCAAGTTGATGGTAAAATACATGGACATTCCAGTGGACATTATGCACTTGTTACATAATAACCCTTTAGAGGCAGGTCCAAGTAGGGGCGACAGTGAGTAGGAGAAATGGAGGTTTGAGCTCTAGAAGGATTTGGTGTTGCTCATATTTTACAAGAGATACTTACTTATAAATCTGATTATATTAGAGCTCGCCAAAAAGTACTTGCTACTACGATCATTGGAAGAACAATACTTAAATCTGAGGATGCTCTAGAATCTTTTCGATTACTCATTCGAGAACTACGATCTTTGGCTCTAGAACTAAATCATTTCCTTGTATCTGAGAAGAACTTCCAGATTAATAGGAAGGAAGTTTAATCAAAATGAATCAGAATTTTTCTTCTATGATCGATCGGTATAAACATCAACAGCTCCGAATTGGATCAATATCTCCTCAACAAATAAGTGCTCGGGTGACTAAAATCCTACTTAATTGAGAGATAGTTAAAGAGGTGACAATACCCTATACTTTTCATTACAAAACAAATAAACCGAAAAAAGATGGATTATTTTGTGAAAAAATTTTTAGGCCTATAAAGAGTGAAATTTGCGCTTGTGGAAATTATCGAGTGCTCAAAGATGAAAAAGAAGTCCTGAAATTTTATGAACAATGTGGAGTTGAATTTGTTGGTTCTCGGATACGAAGATATCAAATGGGATACATAAAACTGGCATGTCCAATAACCCATGTATGGTATTTGAAACGTCTTTTTAGCTATACTGCGAATCTTTTAAATAAACCCTTTAAAGAATTAGAAGTCCTAGTATACTGTAATGTGTGATTTGATCAAAATTATTATTTTACAGATTAAGAATGATAAACTGTCATCCCATTCAATCAAATTAGGATGCCCTGAATCTGACATGTCTCTTGGGAGGAGTAACATGAAGCTCAGAGTTATGGGTGTGTTCAATACTCCCTCAAAAAAGGGAATTAGTCTATGGTCGATTCAGTAAAAAATAAATAAGAATTTCTTGTTGTACCTCATGAAAAAAGACTTCTTTATTTTTGTGGAATTAACCATTCCTTTTACTTTTAGAAAGGAATGCAATTTTGTTTATGTTCAAATAAACAAATATGTCATGGTTGTAGGAGTCTATACATCGCATATAGCTTTAAAGACATTGTGGCATAACTGTTAAGGTTACGCAGGACCTAAACGATCGAATGGAATGATATATAGACAAGTAAATCCCGTATGAATTCTAAGGCACTCCTTTTCATGTAAGGGGATTCGGCATTCAAAAGGAAGTAGACTACTCAAGAATTTCACATTTCATTTCTGGCGTAATTTATAATTGAATAAAGAATTCAAAAAATCAGAAAAATGAATTGAATCAATGAAATGTTGCTTAGTCTTCACTGGGAACTTGAGTAAGGAGTCAAATTTTTGGGGGTTTTCTAGAATTTAATTTAAAAGCGAGATCCCTTATCTTTATCTTTATTTGTTATTGCTATAACTACTTAAGTCGGATGAGAGAAAACTCTCATGTTCGGTTTTAGAAGGAGATCATATAGGATCCTATCCCAAATTTTCTTTTACTAAGCCCATAACTGAAAAACCTACTTTCTTACGATTACGAGGTTCATTCGAATATGAAATCCAATCCTAGAAATACAACATCCTACTTTTTTTTACTACCCAAGGTTTTGATACATTTCGAAATCAAGAAATTTTGACCGGGACGGGTGTTATCCGAGAACAATTAGCCGATCTAGATTTGCAAATTGTTATAGATTATTCATTGGTATAATGGAAAGAATTAGGAGAAAAAGTTCCCACGAGGAATAAATGGGAAGATTAAAAATTTGGAAGAAGAAAGGACTTTTTAATTAGACGCATGAAATTAGCTAAGCAATTTATTCGAACAGATATAAAACCAGAATGGATGGTTTTATGTCTCTTACTAGTTCTTCCTTCTGAGTTGAGACCGATCATTCAGATAGATGGGGGTAAACTAATGAGTTCAGATATTAATGAACTCTATAGAAGAGTTATCTATCACAACAATACTTTTACTGATCTATTAACAACAAGTAGATCTACACCACAAGAATTAGTAATGTGTCATGAAAAATTGGTACAAGAAGCCGTGGATACACTTCTTGATAATGGTCGTCGTGTCCTTTATATGGAAATCAGAGGCCAAGGGGCTATTCCTTTAACTCGTGCTGATGAGAATCCATGGACAACCAATGAGGGATGGCCATAATAAGGTTTACAAGTCATTTTATGGTGTAATTGAAGGCAAAGAGGAAGATTTCGTGAAACTCTGCTTGGCAAATGAGTCGATAGTTCGGGCCGTTCCGTCATTGTCGTTGGACCTTCACTTTCATTACATCATTGTGGATTACCTCACGAAATAGAAATAGAGCTTTTCTAGACATTTGTAATTCGTGGTCTAATTAGAAAACATCTTGCTTTGAACATAGGAGTTGCTAAGAGTCAAATTCGGGAAAAAAGGCTGATTATATGGGAAATACTTCAAGAAGTTATGCGGGGGCATCTTGTATTGCTGAATAGAGCGCCTACTCTGCATAGATTAGGCATACAGAGATTCCAACCCATTTTAGTGGAAGGACATGCTATTTGTTTACATCCATTAGTTCGTAAGAGATTCAATGCAGACTTTGATGGGGATCAAATGGCTGTTCATATGCCTTTATCTTTAGAGGCTCAAGCAGAGGCTCGTTTACTTATATTTTCTCATATGAATCTCTTATGTCCAGCTATTATGGATCCCATTTTGGTACCGACTCAAGATATGCTTATGGGGCTTTATGTATTAACAAACGGGACTCGTCGAGGTATTTATGCAAATAAGTATAATCCATGTAATCGAAAAAAACTATAAAAATGAAAGAATTGACGATAATAACTATAAGTATATGAAAGAACCCTTTTTTTGTAATTCCTATGATGCAATTGAAGCTTATCAGTAGAAAAGAATCCATTTAGATAGTCCTTTGTGGCTTCGGTGGCAACTAAATCAACGCGTTATTGCTTTAAGAGAAGTTCCCATTAAAGTTCACTATGAATCTTTGGGTACCTATCGTGAGATTTATGGACACTATCTAATAGTAAGAAGTATAAAAAAGAAATTCTTTGTATATACATCTGAATAGGTGTTGGTCATATTTCTCTTTATCGAGAAATTAAAGAAGTTACACAAGATTTTTGTGGAGCCTGCTCATATGATACCTAATCATATGGTATTTAAGCTAAGTAATTCTATGACACTGGTGTGAATGTGGGTCTCTCTCTGATTCAACTAGGACCATAGTTCCTGACCTAAAATTCTATGCTACAAGTGACTATCGAGAAAAGGAAGTTTTCCAATCATTGACTCAAACTCATTGTCGAATCCGACTCAGCTAAATATGGAGGTACTTATGGCAGAACGAGCCAATCTATTATTTCACAATAAAGTCATAGATGGAACTACCATTAAATGACTTATTAGTAGATTAATAATTCACTTCAGAATAGCATATACATCACACATCCTGGATCAAGTAAAGACTCTGGGTTTCCAGCAAGCCACTGTTACATCCATTTCATTAGGAATTAATGATCTTTTAAAGATACCTTCTAAGGGATGGCTAGTCTAAGATGCTGAACAACAAAGTTTGATTTTTTCAAAACATCATCATTATGGGAATGTACACGCGGTAGAAAAATTACACCAATCCATTGAGATATGGTATGCTTCAAGTGAATATTTGCGACAAGAAATGAATCCTAATTTTAGGGTGACTAACCCTTTCAATCTAGTCCATATAATGTCTTTTTCAAGAGCTCGAGAAAATAGATCTTAAGTACACCAATAGTAGGTGTGAGAGGATTATTGTCGGATCTTCAAGGACAAATGATTTATTTACCTATTCAAAGCAATTTACGCGAAGGACTATCTTTAACAAAATATACCATTTCTTGCTACGAAGCCCACAAAGGCATTATGGATACCACTGTACAAACATCAGATGCTAGATATCTTACGCGCAGACTTGTTGAAGCGATTCAACATATTGTTGTATGTAGAACAGATTGTGGCACCATCAGAGGGATTTATGTGAGTCCTCAAAAAAGGATGAAGCTAGAAAGAATTTTTATACAAACATTAATTAGCTGTGTATTAGCAAACGATATATATCAGGGCCCACAATATATTGCCATTCGAAGTCAAGATATTGGGATTAGACTTGTCAATCGATTCATAACCTTTCAAACACAATCAATATCTATTCGAACCCTTTTTACTTGTAAGAGTACATCTTGGATCTGTCGATTATGTTATGGTCGGAGTCCCAGTCACAACGACCTGGTTGAATGGGAAGAAGTTGTAGGTATTATTGCCGGTCAATCTATTGGAGAATCGAGGATTCAACTAACATTAAGAACTTTTCATACCAGCGGAGTAATTACAGGGGTTACTGTAGAACATGTACGAGCTCCTTCTAATGGAAAAATAAAATTCAATGAGGATTTGGTTCATCCTACATGCACACGTCATGGGCATCCAACTTTTCTATGTTATATAGACTTGTCTGTAATTATTGAGAGTGAAGATATTATACATAACGTGACTATTCCACCAAAAAATTTTCTTTTAGTTCAAAATGATCAATATGTACAATCAAATCAAGTGATTGTTGAGATTCATGCGGGAACATACATTTTAATTTTAAAGAGAGGGTTCGAAAACATGTTTATTCTGACTTAGAGGGAGAAATGCATTGGAGTACCGGTGTGTACCATGCACCTGAATTTATATATAGTAATGTTCATCTCTTACCAAAAACAAGCCATTTATGGATATTATCAGGAGGTTCATGCAGATACAGTCTAGTTCCTTTTTCGTTCCATAAGGATCAAGATCAAATGAACATTCATTCTCTTTTTGTCGAACGAAGATATATTTCTAGCCTCTCAGTGAATAATGATCAAGTGAGACACAAATTCTTTGGTTCAGATTTTTTTGATAAAAAAAATATGGGATTCTTAATTATTCAAAATTTAATTGAATCATAGGTACTGGTCATCGTAATCTCATAAATTTTGCTATTCTTCATGAGAATTCGGATTTATTAGTAAAAAGGCAAAGAAATCGATTTATCATTCCATTCTAATCGACTCAAGAGCAAGAGAAAGAACTAATGCCATGTTCAGGTATCTCGATTGAAATACCCATAAATGGTATTTTTCGTAGAAATAGTATTCTTGCTTTTTTTCGATGATCCTCGATATAAAGAAAAGAGTTCAAGAATTCTAAAATATGGGACTAGAGGGGCACATTCAATAGTCAAAAAATAGGATGTGATTGAGCATCGAGGAGTCAAAAAATTTAAGACAAAATACCAAATGAAGGTAGATCAATTTTTTTCATTCCCGAGGAAGTGCATATTTTACCTGAATCTTTTTGCATAATGGTACAGAACAATAGTATCATTGGAGTAGATACACGAATCACTTTAAATACAAGAAGCCAAGCAGGCAGATTGGTTCGAGTGGACAGAAAAAAAAGTATTGAACTTAAAATCTATTTTGGAGATATCCATTTTTTGGGAAAGACAGATGAGATATCCCAACACAGTGGCATCTTGATACCGCCAAGAAGGCAGAAAACAAACTCTAAGGAATCAAAAAAATTTTAAAAATTAGATCTATGTCTAACGGATCACACCTACCAAGAAAAAGTATTTTGTTTTGATGCGACTCGTAGCCATATATAAGATAGTGGACAGTATAAATTTAGCAACACTCTTTCCACATGATATATTTTGGGAAAAAGATAATATGTGATTTCGAGTTTTCAATTATATCCTTTATGGAAATGGCAAACCAACTCAGGGAATTTCTAACACAAGTATTCAACTGGTTTGAACTTGTTTAGTCTTGAATTGGGGCCAAGACAACCAAAGTTCTTTCGTCGAAGAGGTTCGTAATTTCTTTGTTGAAGTGAGTACAAATGGTCTGATTCGAGATTTCCTAAGAATCAACTTAGTGAAATCCCATATTTCATATATCAAAAAAAGGAACGATCCGTCAAGTTCAGGATTGATCTCTGATAATGGGTCAGATCGCATCAATCCATTTTATTCCATTTATTCCAAGGCAAGGATTCAACAATCACGTAGCCAAAATCATGGAACTATTCGTACCTTGGTAAATAGAAATAAGGAATGCCAATCTTTAATAATTTTTTCATCATCTAATTATTTTCGAATGGGTCCATTCAATCATGTAAAATATCACAATGTGATAAAAGAATCAATTAAAATTAAAAAGAATCCTCTAATTACAATTAGAAATTCATCGGGCCTTTTAGGAACAGCCATTCAAATTATGAATTTTTATTCATTTTACCATTTAATAACTCATAATCAGATCTCAGTAACAAAATATTTTCAACTTCACAATTTAAAATATATTTTTCAAGTAATTAAATATTACTTAACGGATGAAAACGGGAGGATTTATAATCCTCATTAATGGAGTAACATCGTTTTGAATCCATTTAATTTGAATTGGTATTTTCTCCATCAAAATTATCATCATAACTATTGTGAAGAAAAATCCACAATAATTAGTCTTGGGCAATTTATTTGTGAAAATGTATGTATAGCCAAAAACATATCGCACCTAAAATCGGGTCAAGTTTTAATTCTTCAAATTGACTCTATAGTAATAAGATCAGCTAAGCCTTATTTGGCTACTCCAAGAGCAACTGTTCATGGGCATTATGGAGAAATCCTTTACGAAGGAGATATGTTAGTTACATTTATATATGAAAAATCGAGATATGGTGATATAACACAAGGTCTTCCAAAAGTGGAACAAGTGTTAGAATTACGTTCAATTGATTCAATATCGATGAACCTAGAAAAAAGAGTTAAGGGTTGGAACAAGCGTATAACACGAATTCTTGGAATTCCTTTAGGATTCTTGATAGGTGCCGAGCTAACTATAGTGCAAAGTCGTATCTCTTTGGTTAATAAGATCCAAAAAGTTTATCGATCCTAGGGGGTGCAGATCCATAATAGGCATATAGAAATTATTGTACGTCAAATAACATCAAAAGTCTTGGTTTCAAAAGAGGGACTGTCTAATTTTTTTTTTTACCTAGAGAACTGATTGGATTGTTACGAGTAAAATGAACGGGATGTGCTTTAGAAGAAGCGATCTGTTATCGAACCATCTTATTAGGAATAACGAGAGTATCTCTGAATACTCAAAGTTTTATATCTGAAGCAAGTTTTCAAGAAACCACTCTAGTTTTAGCAAAAGCTGCTCTTCGGGGGTCGTATTGATTGGTTGAAAGGCCTGAAAGAGAACATTGTTCTAAGGGGGATGATCCTCTCGGGTATCAGATTAAAAGGATTAGTGCACTGTTCAAGATTCAGCATTCTTTTGAAAAAAAAATAGAATTTATATTTGTTTGGGGGGGAAATGAGAGATATTTTCTTCCACCACAAAGAATTATTTGACTCTTGCACTGCAAAGAATTTACATAATACATCTAAACGATCTTTTATAGGATTTAATGATTCCTAAGAGCGGATTCATGTTTTTAACTTAACCATTTGTTATTTGTCGTAGTCATTTGATTTATTAATTTTTTAACAGTAATAAAGATAATAATGAATAGAAAGTAATAGCTTAGATCGTGTATAAACGGCCAATCTCTTATAGAAGAGACGGTTCCATCGAAATAATTATTTATTTCATGGTACCTCCTTTCTCTCTTTTTTTTTTTTCAAAAAAAAAAAAAGGAGGAAGTGTGAGGAGAAATGGCAAAAAGATATTGGAATATCAATTTGGAAGAGATGATGGAAGCAAGACTTCATTTTGGTCATGGTACTAGAAAATGGAATCCTAGAATGGCACCTTATATCTCTGCAAAGCATAAAGCTATTCATATTACAAATCTGACTAGAACTGCTCATTTTTTATCAAAAGCTTGTGATTTAGTGTTTGATGCAGCAAGTAGCAAAAAATAATTCTTAATTGTTGGGATAAAAAATAAAGCAGCTGATTTAGTGGCACGGGCTGCAATAAGGGCTCGGTGTCATTGTGTTAATAAAAATGGCTTAGTGGTATGTTAACAAATTGGTCCACTACAGAAACGAGACTTCTTAAGTTCAGAACTTGAGAACGGAACAAATGACAGGGAGCCTCAACCATCTTTTGAAAAGAGATGCAGCTGTGTTGAAGAGACAATTATCTCACTTGCAAACATATCTAGGCGGGATTAAATACATGACGAGGTTGCCTGATATTGTAATCATCATCAATCAGTAATAAGAATATACGACTCTTCGAGAATGTATCACTTTGGAAATTCCAACAGTTTCTTTAATTGATACAAACTGTGATCCCGATCTCGCAGATATTTTGATTTCAGCAAATGATGACACTATAGCTTTAATTTGATTAATTCTTAACAAATTAGTATTCACGATTTGTGAGGGTCGTTCTAGTTATATACAAAATCCATCATTAATAATAAGAAAAAAATTTTTGAGGGGGGGGGAGGGGCTTCCTAGATTTATGGAATCGGTTACTACTCCTGAACGGCACAAAAGAAAAAGAGATAAAAATAACTGTGGATATAATGTGATTAGTTTAGTTGGTATCCAAAACCAAAATATACAATTCAAGTTGGTAAGTCGTAAAAGAGAGATGGTTGAATCAAAATAATTTAAAGTTTTTATTTCTGTCAGGGGGCAATATGAATGTTATATCATGTTCCATCAACACACTAAAAGGGTTATACAATTTATCTGGTGTAGAGGTAGGCCAACATTTCTATTGGCAAATAGGAGGTTTACAAGTCCATGCTCAAGTACTTATTACTTCTTGGGTTGTAATTGCTATCTTATTAGGTTTCGTCGTTATAGCGATTCGCAATCCACAAACCATTCTAACTGACGGCCAAAAGTTCTTCGAATATGTTCTTGACTTCATTCGGGACGTGAGCAAAACTCAGATTGGAGAAGAATATGGTCCATGGGTTCACTTCATTGGAACTATGTTTTTATTTATTTTTGTTTCAAACTAGTTAGGTGCGCTTTTACCTTGGAAAATCATACAGTTATCTCATAGGGAGTGAGCTGCACCTATGAATGATATAAATACTATGGTTGTTTTAGCTTTGCTCACGTCAGTAGCATATTTCTATGTGGGTCTTACCAAAAAAGGATTAGGATATTTCAGTAAATACATTAAATCAACTCCAATTCTTTTATCCATTAACATCTTAGAAGATTTCACAAAACCCTGATCACTTAGTTTTTGACTTTTCGGAAATATATTAGCTGATGAATTAATAGTTCTTGTTTCTTTAGTACCTTTAGTGGTTCCTATACCTGTGATGTTCCTTGGATTATTTACAAGCGGCATTCAAGCTCTTATTTTTGCAACTTTAGCTGCAGCTTATATAGGTGAATCTATGAAGGGTCGTCATTGACTAGTCTTTGAAATAGTCTTTTTTCCCAATCAAATGTATGGATAATCTACTTAGGGAACATAAATATACAAATACAGTATATACAATCTAGAGTTATAGCAAAAAAGATTATGATATTAGGGAATTGTAATAAAAAAAAGGAAAGAGATCTAAAAGATCTTTTTCTTAAAGTTCCCATTCGGTCCATTTATTTATTATACCTACCTCCAATCAATATTCTCTTCATATTTATATTGTTTTGTTTATTCAATTTCAATCAAATTAAATAATAGAAGAAAATAATTTGAATAAGAATTCTTATGGCATCAATTTACGGCGTGTGATTAAAAAAGATTAAAAAAAGATCTTTTTTAGAACGATGCCCAATTTTAATTTTAGACGATTTCATTTAATTCAACGATTGACCAAAATAAACTATTAATAAATAATAAATTAAATTGCTTGAATTTAGCTTAATCAAATACTGATATTTATTTCTATGTAATGATTTGACCTAATGAATTCGCCCATTTAGATTGTATCCAATGATAAATAAAATGAAGAGAAGAATTTTAAAAAAAGCAAGATTCATATAAAATGTGGTTGGTTGGGGGGGGGGGTAAAATTAGGTATATGTAATTTAATGTTTATAAGCCAATTCTTGTGGATGTTTCGAAGAAAAATTCTAGAATCCGATTTCATCTAAGATTCAAATAAGAATAGTTGGTTTACGCTATGGAAGAAACATATGTATATGTGATATTAGATATTGACTAGTTATATATGAACTAAAGATATATCTAATCTGTCCTACTGTTGTGAATTTAGATAGGGATTCCAGTAGAAATTCTTACCTTTCATCTTGACTGTGAATTGAATGAATAAAGAGATGAAATAAAGAAAAAGAACGAAGGATTCAAGTATGATTCATAAAAAAGAAATGGAAAAAAATCATATATATATATATATATATGGATTCATAAAAATCTCGTGGATAAGAACTGAAAAAGAGATATCGAAGTAGTTCTGATGGTTTAATAATATTATTACTTCAATCGGAGTTCTTAGTTACTTTGGTTGGGTAAATCTTAGCGATGGAATAATGAAGTCATAATTCATTGGATGATTGTATCATTAACCATTTCTTTATTTTGGTGGGAGGAACTTATCATGAATCCACTAATTTCTGTCGCTTCTGTTATTGCTGCTAGGTTGGCCATCGGACTTGCTTCTGTTGGACCTGGAGTTGGTCAAGGTACTGTTGTGAGCTAAGCTGTCGAAGGTATCACGAGACAACTTGAGGCAGAACGAAAAATACGAGGTACTTTATTGCTAAGTTTGGCTTTTATGGAAGCTTTAACAATTTATGGACTGGTTGTAGCATTAGAGCTTTTATTTGCGAATCCTTTTGTTTAATCTTATAAATCTGAAAAATCATGTTTTTTTTCCTATTTTATGGACAGGGACCTGCTCCTTGCTTTTTTCAAATTATATCAAGATTTCACTCCTACAATTATTCATTCGTTGGGACAATAATCTATGGGAAGGACTAATTTGAGGATGAGAAATTAGCACACCGACTCGTTTTCTTCCTTCTCTTTCTTATTCTTAGTCTAAGGGAAACCTTTTTTTAAGGAGTGCTACAAAACAGAAAAGAGATATTTTGAAATTTATATGAGACTTTGTCCTAAATTCTAACTAAATTCTAGTAAGTATTATCATCATTGATAATTTTTAATTAAAAAAATTTCTAAATGGAATAAATTTTTGACTCTGTTTAGAAATAGGTAAATTGAATTTAATTATTCAATTTATATGAAATAATTAAATAAATTGTTAAATAAAAATTATAAAATATAAAAATATATAGAACAGAAATAGAAAAAATAAGTGATATAATACAAAAAAACTCTATTCTTTTTTTTTAAGGAGATTATATGAAAAATGTAACCGATTCTTTCCTTTCCTTGGGTCTCTAACCATCCACCGAGAGTTTCGAGTTTAATACCAATATTTTAGCAATAAATCCAATAAATCTAAATGTAGTGCCTGGTGTATTGATCTTTTCGAAAAGGGAGTGTGTGCGAGTTATTTATTTCAAGAATAGGCTAGATCCATCCAGTTGCACTTTAGAACTAGGGGATGCACGATCCTGCGAATTCCTTCTAAATAAATTTTAAAAATCATATTTAAAAACAATAATATTTTGTAATTCATTGGTAAATCTACTGTACTTTGATTTTCTATCAACCAAAAATCTAGGATCATTAACATGGTTAAAGCTAAACCCTTTGAAGTCCAGATGCAGCATGGTACTCTTTCTACTACTATAGTTAAAATAGAAATATTTTCAAAACAAATAGTTAGAATTTTTTTTCGATATAAAACACTCATGTCGATAAAATGATTTGAGCCCTTTATTTTTATTGAAAATGAAAAAATGGGTATTTCAAGCCCTTTTTTTCTAATGCTGAATTGATGACCTAGGTATAAAGTAAGAAGAATTCTTTGGATTTGAAAAAGAAAGAAACAACTTTGCTGACAATTATATATTTTTGGTTGTTCAGAAGAATCCTCTGAATATTCTGGTCTTGGATTAGTGATCATTCTCGATAATTTTTTTTTTTTTTTTGAATATGAATAGAGAAGAGAAGGAGAGGATAGGCTCATTACATTAAAAAAAAAAAGATATGTGAATTAACCCCCCATAAGTATAAGTGATTGAAGTAATTGAGCGTGAGAGCCAAATGAATCGAAAGATTCATGTTTGGTTCAGGAAAGGATCATGGAATTTTTTGAAATGAATGCAAAGATAATCCACTTTCATTAAGTGATTTCTTAGATAATCGAAAACAGAGGATCTTGAGTACTATTCAAAATTCAGAAGAGCTACGCGGGGGGGCCATTGAACAGGTAGAAAAAGCCCGAGCTCGCTTACGCAAAGTAGAAATAGAGGTAGATCAATTTCGAGTGAATGGATACTCTGAGATAGAACGAGAAAAATCGAATTGATTAATTCAACTTATAAGACTTTGGAACAATTAGGAAATTACAAAAATGAAACCATTTTTTCTAAACAACAGAGAGCGATTAATCAAGTCCGACAACGAGTTTTTCAACAAGCTTTATAAGGAGCTATAGGAACTCTAAATAGTTGTTTAAGTAAAGAGTTACATTTACGTATCATTAATGCTAATATGGGTATGTTTGGGGCGATAAAAGAAATAACTGATTAGTCCTTTACTTTTATTATAGGCATTATTTTTTTGCTTCAAAAAAAGAATTAGGAAATACCCATGGTAACCATTAGAGCTGACGAAATTAGTAATATTATCCGTGAACCTATTGAGCAATATAATAGAGAAGTAAAGATTATAAATATCGATACCGTACTTCAAGTAGGCAACGACATCACTCGTATTTATGGTCTTGATGAAGTAATGGCAGGTGAATTAGTAGAATTTGAAGAGAGTACGATAGGCATTGCCCTGAATTTAGAATCAAATAATGTTGGTGTTGTATTAATAGGTGACGATTTGATGATACAAAAGGGAAGTTCTGTCAAAACAATAGGAAAAATTGCTCAGATACCCGTGAGTGAGGCTTATTTGGGTCATGTTATAAATGCCCTGGCTAAACCTATTGATGGTCGAGGTGAGATTTCAGCTTTTGAATCTCAGTTAACTGAATCTCTCGCTCCAAGTATTATTTCAAGACGTTTCATATATGAGCCTCTTCAAACAGGACTTATTGCTATTGATTCGATGATCCATATAGGACGTGGGCAGTGAGAATTAATTATTGGGGACAGACAGACTGGTAAAATAGCAGTAGCCATACATACAATTCTCAATCAATAAGGGCAAAATGTAATATGTGTTTATATAGCTATTGGTCAAAAAGCATCTTCTGTGGCTCACGTAGTGACCACTTTTTAGGAAAGGTGGGCAATGGAATACACTATTGTGGTAGCCGAAATGGCAGATTCTCTAGCTACATTACAATAGCTCGCACCTTATACAGAAGCTGCTTTGGCTGAATATTTTATGTACTGTGAATAATACACTTTAATCATTTATGATGATCCTTCCAAACAAGCTTAGGCTTATCACCAAATGTCTCTTCTATTACGAGGACCACCTAGTCGTGAAGCTTATCTAAGAGATGTTTTCTATTTGCATTCACGTCTTTCAGAAAGAGCCGCTAAATTAAGCTCTCAGTTAGGTGAAGGAAGTATGACTACTTTACCAATAGTTGAGACCCAATCGGGAGAAGTTTCGGGTTATGTTCCTACTAATGTAATTTCCATTATAGATGGACAAACATTCTTACCCGTCGATCTATTCAATGCTGAAATCAGACCTGCTATTAATATAGGTATTTCTATCTCCAGAGTCGAATCTGCAACTCAAATTAAAGCTATGAAACAAGTAGCTGGCAAATTAAAATTGCAATTGGCTCAATTCGTTGAATTAGAAGCCTTTGCGCAATTTGCTTTTGATCTCGACAAAGTTACTCAGAATCAATTGGCAAGAGGTCAACGATTACGTGAGTTACTCAAACAATCCCAATCAACCCTTCTCACGGTGGAAGAACAGATAATGACCATTTATACCAGAACGAATGGTTATCTTGATTCATTAGAACTTGGATAGATAAGAAAATTTCTCGTTGAGTTACGTACTTACTTAAAAATGAATAAACCTTAGTTCCAAGAAATCATATCCTCTACCAAGACGTTCACTGAGGAAGCAGAAGCCGTTTTGAAAGAAGCTATTCAAGAACAAATAGAACGTTTTCTACTTCACAAACAAAAATTGAATTGAAGATTTAGTTACGATTAGAACTAAATTTTTCTATCTTTATCCATGGATCCATTTCTCATACTTATTAATTCCATTGGAAATAGCAATCCAATTCAAAAATTATGTTTCATAATTTCATAATCCAATTAATTTTTCAATTTATAATTGATTCTTGGATACAAATCACAAGAATGTATACTTTTCCTCGAATTTTTCATTGAAATGTAAAGGATTAAATCCTTTTATTTAAGAAATAAAGTTTTTGATCGTACGACGAACCAAATCAAAGGACCCCTTAACTATTAAAGGGGTTAATAAAACGAATCACACTTTTACCACTAACCTATACTCACTACAATGCAATTATTATATATGAAAGGACCTTTTGTCAAACAAGGTAATTAGACATAATCAAAATAAAATAGAATCAGAAAAAAATCTTGAAAACTAGAACATTGACGCATTTTGTCAAGAGAACTAACGAAATTAGTAAAAGAGGACTCATTTGAGTTATTTAGTTTAATAACTAAATAAAATAAGAAAGTCTATTTTTTTCCTTTTGTTGGAGGAATTTTGATAGATAGGGTTTAGCAAAAGGGCTTAGGTCATAACATAAAAATGTATTGGTAAGAATCCATATTTCCTTTATTTTAATATATTTAAAGATATTTTTAAAAAAATATATTATAAAATTTATTATAAAATAATTTATTATAAAATAAATAATATAATATAAAATTTTAAAATAAAAAATGTATTATATTATTAATATATTATAATTAAGATTTTTTATTTTAATAAATGTAAATAAAAAAAGCAAATAATTAACACTTTGATTCTTTATCATAAACACATTTTTTTAATTTTAAATAAAAAAAAATGAATCATTTTAGCTATGATTCAGTGGTATGATTTGATTCATTGTGGAAAAAAAAAGGCCCAGCTTGGTACTGACTAGGCCAGGCTGTGGAAATTGGAAAAGACCTTTTTGGATGAGACAAAATCAAAGAGATATTCTTCTTTTTTATATTTTTATTTGAAATATCTCTTTCGAGCCTTTTCTTTATCTAAATGAAATGTTTGATAAGAGTTATATATATATATATATATATATATATATAAAAGTTGTGTTGTATCTAATTAATAATCTATATAAAAAAAAGTAAAGTATCAAAAAAATAAAGAAGGATATTTTTTTAAGCATTACTTTTTGTGTAATGTAAGATAGCAATTATCCTTTTTTAATTAGGAGAGATGGCTGAGTGAACTAAAGTGTCGGATTGCTAATCTGTTGTACGAGTTATTCGCACCGAGGGTTTGAATCCCTCTCATTCTGTTTCTTTTTTGATGATGTGGAATTGGAATGGATAAAATCCTAATAATATTATAACATTTATAAAAATCAAGCAAGAAAACCCTTATTTTTTTATTCTTCACGTCCGAGATTACGTCCTCGATCATTAGATAGGAATTAAAGATGAAGAGAGAAACAAAGAATATCAATACGGTGTAAACAATGAGTTTGAGAGGAAGTATTTACACAATCTCCAAGATCTTATCTTTATTTGGGGGGAAAAAGAGAATAGATTGTCTATTTTTATACCACATATCCTATTTATTTTGACACCAAGAAATGAAGCAATTTTGATAATTTCTATAAATTAAATCAAATAGAAAAGATTTGATTTTTTGAGAATTCATTTGTAAGAAGATAAGAGTTGAGTCTTTCCTATTACAAAATTTTTTTCATACCAACAATTAGGTATTGTGTTATGGTGGAGTTTAATAGGTTCTTTCAGTGAAAAAGGGTTCAAAATGAGAAAATGGGATGATTCAGATTTATCACGTCTACTCAAAAATTTCAATGTTTGAATTGGAGGTTCGTTCATACTATAAGACTTATTTGATCTTCTCAATCGTTAAAATTTTTTTTCTCAAATAAATCATGAATTTTTCTAGGACAGTATTAAGGATCTCATTGAAAACTTACAGCAACTTGCCAAACAAAGGCTAAGAAAAAAAAGAGAACAGGTATTACTGGCATAACATTTATGATTGAATTCAAAAAAGCATAGGCCTCGGGCAATTTGGTGAATAAAAAACTACTCAAAAAAAAGGCAGAATTAAAATAGATACAAATCAATTTAAATATATTAAGCATAACAAATATTTTGTTCTTATAGATAATTTGATTTTGATTGAGTTATTAATATGTTATTGATATAAGGTCCAAATGAAGAAAGGAAAGTAAAGTAGAGTAAAAATACTTCTTTGAACTCACCCAATCAAAAATCCTTCCATTCTTACAAGAGAATAGAATAAATTATACTTTCATATAATATTTTAATTGAATTATATGTAATGATCAATAAATTTGGTTTCATTTTATATCTACACGTGTCAAAATCCTAACACCAATCTAATCTATTTCATAGATATTTGGGCTAGAATTGATGAACAACCACTAATAATATTAATCTTTATTAGTGTTGAATAGAAATCTAAATGGGGCATAGCCAAGCTGTAAGGCAACGAGTTTTGGTCTCGCTATTCGGAGGTTCGTATCCTTCTGTCCCAGAGCATAGAATAAATATTATTCTTTTTGAACAACCTTCTGTTTAAGAGTAAAATATTGGAGAGAATGTGATTCTTGTTTCTAATTTTTCAGGATTCAAGGGGAAGAAAGATTTCTTTTTTACCACTTCAATCGAGTTCAAATAACATCTATCTGTGATCCAATTAAGGAGGAAACATAGGTTACAAGAGTTGGAATTCAAATATATATATATATTATTAAATAAATAGTTAAATCTATTTATTGATATAAATATGTATTTTTCATTCATACAATGAAATGGGCATTGCATTTATACAATAAATATGGAATTTATTTGAATTCTTATTGAGACTTTTTTCTTCATAAATTCTCCATCACGTTCATATTTCATATACAAAGAGAGGGAAAAAGTATAGATTACTATGTACCGATCAAACAATGACTATTCATGATTGCATAATTGAATCAATTGCATACTAGTTTCAAACTAGAGGAATGTTATGGTAAAACTTCGTTTGAAATGATGTGGTAGAAAGCAACGTGCGACTTGAATTGAAGGACATGATCTGCTATGGATTTTACTTCCAGCACTTTACTTTATATAGGAATAAAGTGCTCTTGGGTCGACATTCTTTGTTCTGTTCTTTTAGAACCCTGATTTTTCTTGGGTTCTAATGTAAAAAATAGTACAGGATGGAGCTCGAGGAGAAAGTATTTATTCCTTTCTCAAGGGGTAAGGATCTAGGGTTAGTGCCAATCAATAAGTTGGAACAACTTCATAAGTATATTATTTTTTTCGATGTAGAAATTGAAGGGATCCATTTCAAGCAATTTTCCTTGGGTTCTAATGTAAAAAATAGTATAGGATGGAGCTTGAGAAGAAAGTATTTATTCCTTTCTCAAGGGGTAAGGATCTAGGGTTAGCGCCAATCAATAAGTTAGAACAACTTCGTAAGTATATTTTTTTTTTCGATGTAGAAATTGAAGGGATCCATTTCAAGCAATTTTTCTTGGGTTCTAATGTAAAAAATAGTACAAGATGGAGCTCGAGGAGAAAATATTTATTCCTTTCTCAAGGGGTAAGGATCTAGGGTTAGTGCCAATCAATAAGTTGGAACAACTTCGTAAGTATATTTTTTTTAATGTAAAAATTGAAGGGATCCATTTCAAGCAATTTTTCAAATCCATAAGGAAAATTTGTTGAAACTGTGAAAACTCTTTTGATTTAAAGTGTATGATGCATGAATCAAGCGTTCATATGATTTTTTGATAGAAAGAAATCATAAACAAAAAAGGGCTTGTTGCAACCATTTTTAAAATGATTAAAAATCGCTGAAGTAATGTCGAAACCCAATGATTCAAAGCAAGGATAAAGGATCCTGGAACAAGGGAATACCGTTTAGTTTTCAATTGTCTCAAGAACTAGATCACAATGAAGAATTAAAATCGATTCTAAAGGAGACAAACAAAAAAGGGGTTAGAGACTACTTAATAAATGAAATACCTAAGGGTTTTCTGTTGACCTATTTGAGACTTATCCAACTTGAGTTATGAGAGTATTAATGCTTTTTTTTTCTTTTTCCAAAAAGAAAACAAGAAAAAAGGATTTAGGACTTAAATACCTAATTGATTTGGTCTTTT
Organism: Moringa oleifera; assembly: GCA_021397835.1. Lineage (NCBI taxonomy): Eukaryota > Viridiplantae > Streptophyta > Magnoliopsida > Brassicales > Moringaceae > Moringa > Moringa oleifera. The sequence continues at coordinate 2,548,718 of JAJFZO010000609.1, read as the reverse complement.
ATGAATCTATTTGACATTCTAATTTTATACATAGATAGAAACTCATTTCTAATCATAACCCTTTTTTTCTCGAGCCGTATGAGGAAAAACCCTCTTATACGTTTCTAGGGGGTTAGTATTCATCTATATCTATCCTGATGAGCCGTTTATCAAATCGTTGCAATTGATGTTCGATCCCGAAGAGAAGAAAAGGATCTTCAGAAAGTGGGTGTTTATAATTTGATAAATAATCAAACCTATTTAAATGTTCCTGCTATTTTATATTTCCTTAAAAAAGGCACTCAACCTACAGGAATTGTTCATGATATTTCAAAAAAGATAGGGATTTTTACGAAACTTAGTGTTAATCAAACGAAATTAAATTAATGAAATATAAAAAAAAGGGTGTGGATAACTCATATATAGCTTTGTATAAAAAATTCTTTACTCTTTCCCCCTCTTTTCCTCTCTTCATACCTTTTTTTTTTCCTAATTTAGTATTCCTACAAGAGAATATCGTGTTCTATAATGAGAAAAATTTATTTTACAAAAATTGATTTTATTGATATAATTTTATTGGTATAAAATACATAGAAAAAATAAATGAAGAAATTGGTTAAAAAATATCATTTTTTTTACATTACCCTCATTGGGGTGATTTTTTTTCATTGTAAATCTATTAACAATTAAGAAAACAAGGGATTAAGCTTGCTTTTTTTTTTATTATATATTTTATGTTTCTTTTATTTTTTTATATTTTTTTCTTCATATTCAATATTCACAATCATATTGACAAGAGTGTATCGAACAAATATAATGCGATCATAGAGAAATAGATCTATTTATTCTCGATCCATAGGTTTAGTTTTTTACTTTACTTCATTCAAATCATAGGTTCTTTTATTTTTTTGTGATACAAGAAATTGTTTTGGTGTGATATAAGAAGTCTTTTTGTTTATTGATAATGAAAAAAAAAAGGATAAATAACATAAGAAAAAGAGGCAGTTTATAAATTTTTATTATTTTATCTATGTGTTTATCTGAGAATTTCTTATATTTTTATTTACTATTTACTCTGTTCATTTATTTTTATGTTCATAATCAATTAAAAAATTTTAGTTTAAATTTTTTAGATTTTTAGTTTAATGTTTTGGTTTTGATTACGTCGTGAAATTGAACCTTTTTTTTTTTTTTTTTTGTATTCTAATTGTATCTACACATTCTAATTATCTTTTTCGG
>JAJFZO010000609.1:2530000-2542500 GCA_021397835.1 Moringa oleifera | reverse complement strand
GAATAAGTAAACAATTGAATTGCACATTCAGTTGGATGGTACCCCTAGAATCGAGTGCTAACTCCCATTTCTTATTGAATTAACCGATCAACTTGCTTTCGAAGATTTTTTTTGTATTCAAAAAATTTCGCAACAAATTTTAACATGTTATTATTTTATTATGTTATGAGAATAAATCCTACTACTTCTTGTCCTAGGGTTTCCATTCAAATCATTGGTCCGGTACTGGATGTAGCCTTTTCTCTGGGCAAGATGCCTAATATTTACAATTCTCTTGTGGTTAGGGGTCAGGATACTATCGGTCAACAAATTAATGTGACTTGTGAAGTATAGTAATTATTAGGAAATAACTGAGTTAGAGCTATAGCTATGAGTGCTACAGATAGTCCAATGCGAGGAATGGAAGTGATTGATACGAGAGCTCCTCTAAGTGGTCCAGTCGACAGAGTGACTCTAGGACAAATTTTCAACATGCTTGGAGAGCCAGTTGATAATTTAGGGCTTGTAGATACTCGCACAACATCTCTTATTTATAAATCTGTGCCTACCTTTATACAATTAGATCTAAAATTATTTATTTTTAAAATAGGAATTAAAGTAGTAGATCTTTTAGCCCCTTATCGTCGTGGAAGGAAAATCAAACTATTCGGGGGAGCTGGAGTGGGTAAAACAATACTCATTATGAAATTGATTAACAACATTGCTAAAGCTCGTGGGGTGTATTCGTATTTGGCGGAGTAGGGGAACGTACTCATGAAGGAAATGATCTTTACATGGAAATGAAAGAATCTGGAGTCATTAATGAACAAAATCTTACGAAATCAAAAGTGGCTCTAGTCTACGGTCAGATGAATGAACCGTTGGGAGCTTGTATGAGAGTTAGTTTGACTGTTCTAACTATGGCGAAATATTTTTGAGATGTTAATGAATAAGACGTACTTCTATTTATTGATAATATCTTCTGTTTCGTCCATGTAGGATCTAAAGTATCCATCTTATTCGGTAGAATGCCTTCCGCTGTGGGTTATCAACCCACCCTTAGTACCGAAAATAGGTTCTTTACAAGAAAGAATTACTTCTACCAAAGAAGGGTCCATAACTTCTATTCAAGTAGTTTATGTACCTGCGGATGATTTGATCGACCTTGCTCCTGTCACAACATTTGCCCATTTAGATGCTACTACCGTACTATCAAGAGGATTAGTTGCAAAAGGTATCTATCCAGCGGTAGATCCTTTAAGCTCAACGTCAAGTATGCTCCAACCTCTGATCATTAGTGAGGAACATTATGAAACCGTGCAAAGAGTTAAGCAAACTATACAACATTACAAAGAACTTCAGGACATTATAGCTATCATAGGGTTGGATGAATTATCTGAAGAGGATCGCTTAACTGTAGCAAGAGTGCAAAAAATTGAGCGTTTCTTATCACAACCCTTTTTTGTAACAGAACTATAGACTAGTTCTTAGGGGAAACATGTTGGTCTAGCAAAAACTATTAAAGGGTTTAAATTGATCCTATCTGCAGAATTAGACAATATTCATGAACAAGGTTCTTACTTAGTAGGTAACATCGATGAAGCTACTGCGAAGGCTACGAACTTAGAAATGGAGAGCAAATTGAAGATATGACCTCAAATCTTTGTGTATTGACTCTTAATTGAATTGTTTGGGATTCAAAAGTAAAAGAAATCATTTTATCTACTAATAGTGGACAAATTGGCATATTACCACATCATGCACCTATTGCCACAACTGTAGATATAGGTATTTTGAGAATACACCTCAATGACCAATGGCTAACGATGGCTCTTATGGGTGGTTTTGCTAGAATAGGTAATAATGAAATCACTATTTTAGTAAATGATGCAGATAAGAGTAGTGACATTGATCCACAAAAAGCTCAGCAAACTTTTAAAATAGTGAAAGCTAATTTGAGGAAAGTTGAAGGCAAGAGACAAACAATTGAGGCAAATCTAGCTCTCAAACGAGCTCGGACACGAGTCAAGGCTATCGATGCGATTTCGTAACTAGTTGCTACGCCCAAATAATTAAAAAAACTTCTGTATAAAATAAACATAAGTTCTGTTTATAGACCTCATTTAAATTTTTTGCCACTTGAATACAATCAAGCGGAATCAGATTCTGATATAAGAAAAAAATTTAAAATTAAAAATAAAAATAAGATAAAAAAGATACAAAATCAATAAAAGAAAAAGGAGGTGGGTAGAAAAACTTATTAGACACTGTGGTCAATGGTATCTCATAAGTTCTACCTACTATTGGATTTGAACCAATGACTCCCACTGTATGAAAGCAATACTCTAACCACTGAGTTAAGTAAGTCATTTATCATCGTAAAGAAAAACAAAAAGGACACCTATCACATCGATGGATTATAAATTCAATATTACTTATAAGCAATACTAATCAAACAGATCAAAGAGATATAATGTTGGATCATGTAATATTCATCTTGACAAGAAATTATCTACATAATATGATAAGATAAAATCTGTATCACAAACATAAGGGCTATAGCTTAGTTAGGTAGAGCACCTCATTTACACGTACGCCAATGTGTTTTAGAGGAGTCCATCATGCAATCAAACGAATTGGTTGATCTTATCTTATTGAGAAATCAATGTCTTACTCCATGACTTTTCGGGAACAAGAGAACAATAGCTTGACAAATGGTTTGATCTGATTCTGGTGCCTTTTTAAGTGGGAGTAAAATAGAATCCATCATTGACTTGAGATATTGATAAGGTGAATACCCAGTTTATTCAATGCTAGGCATAATGAGTATAAGGACCTTAAAAATTCTCTTTTCGTCCTATGACTATGAGCCTTAAGGTGTATGAGGCTTCATATTTGATTTTTTAATCAGGATGATAGAGACTCCATTTAACTTAGGTTGATCTAGGCCAAAATCATACCTTCGTCAAAATAACCCTTCTTTAAAACACTTTGGTGGTGCTCCTATATTGTATTAGAATTCAAATAATGAATTAGAGCATGTGGAGCCATTTTCTTTTCTTTATGTTAAGAAAAAATATGGTAGACTAATTGATATAAATATTAGTTAATGAAAGAGCCAATGCAAAAAAAAAAAAAAAAAAGCATGTTAGGTCTTTGAAAGAGTTCGAATCATTTCGATAATAATCAGTTCGATCTCTTTTATCGACAAGCTCTACGGTTCGAATCCGTAGAGCCCTACCTATACCTATATTATTTTATTATTTATTTATAAATTATAAATATAATATTATTTATATTATAAATAAATAATATTATAAATAATATTCAAATACAAAAAATTGTATAGTTTTTTCCTCATTATTGTATCATTTCTTATTTGTAACAGGTCCCTTTCGCTTGCTTGGTTCATCGAAATAAAATCATTCCCGTAAGCCTGCTCAAATGGGGATCGTTCAGAGCAAAACTGAAAATAAAAGCACATTTCATTTCAATGGATCCAATCATTATATATCTCTTTTTAATCTCGGATCAACCAAAACAAAGCAATTTTTCTTCATTAATCTTCGTTGGCCAATTGATTATATATGAATTTTCCTTTTTTACTGTTTACAATAGAAAAGTTAGTGATACTTCCTTTTTTGTATATCCATCGAATCTTGTTGAATTTGTGAATTCGAAATTATAACATAAACCCAGTTAAAGATAAAAACTCAAAGTTAACTCAACCCCAATCAAATCTCATAGTAAGCCACATGGATCTAGGAAGGCCTTATTGCATTTGTGGACACATTAAAGTTTGAAAAACGAAGAGATTTTCATAAAAAAAATTTCATAAACATAACATAAATAACACAATATTTTATTTTTATAATATAAATATAAATAATAAAAACATTGTTTATTATTTAGTAATTTTAAAATTAAAAATAAAAAATAGTTAATATTAAAATAATATTATTAGCATAATATAATAATAAAATAAATAAAAATAAATATAATGATAAAATAAATAAAATAAAAATAATGAAAATAAATTGAAAATAGATAATAATATTCACAATAGAATAAAAAATCGATTTAGAATTTCTAATTTTAATTTAAGATTTTTTAATTTCTAATACTCTAATACATATTAAAATTTTTAAAAAAATGAGAATTCTATTTAGTTTAGAATTCCCACCGTATTTTATTATTTTATTTAGAAAAATACAAAGCAAGGTGAAAGTGAGAAAGTTTGATTTGTTTTGTATAAGAGAAATCTATATTTATTTATACTATGTCGAACTATATTGAAAAATAAGTGTAATAGAAATAAAATAGGATTCCAATCAATAAATCTTAAAACGAGACATGTACCACAACAAACAAACGAAATTAGACGATTCGATCAAACTAAATTTTTGTTTTTACTAAGCTTTTATGAAGTTATTATTTAACATACATTAACAAAAAAATTAGAATTGTCTGTCTGTTCTTGTATAGAAATTGCAGTTTTTTTCATATTTCATTTCAATTGTTTTGTAAAGTTTCTAAATAAAAAAAAAAAGAGTAGTGGTAATGTAGTAGGGGCGGATGTAGCCAAGTGGATCAAGGCAGTGGATTGTGAATCCACTATGCGCAGGTTCAATTCCTGTCGCTTGCCCATAATAACTATTAACTAATTATAATAACTAATATTTTCATTTTTATATTAAGCTTATCAATTTTTCTTAATAAATGATTTGTTACAAGAGGATTTTTTTTTTTTAGTGAATGTGTCATAGTTAATTAACTCTTTTTTTTTTTTTAAGACGAAGAAAGAAATTCTATTTTCTCTCTTATTTACTATGGTGACGAAGAATCAAATTATCACTATATCTATTCTTTTTTCTACTTCTTCTTCCAAGTGTAGGATAACCCCAAGGGGTTGCGGGTTTTTCTCTACCAATTGGAGCCTTCCCTTCACCACCTTCATAGGGATGGTCTACAGGGTTCATAACTACTCCTCTTACTATAGGACACTTACCTAGCCAACATTTAGATCCAGCTCTACCCAAGCTTCTCTAGTTCACCCCAAATTCCCCATTTGTTCGACTGTTGCTGAGCAGTTTTTGGATATCAAATGGACCTCTCTAGAAGGTAACTTTAATGTGGTCGGTTTCCTCTCTTTTGCAATCAGTTTTGTTATAGCACCCGTTGCTCTAGCTAATTGTCCACCTTTTCTAAGTGTGATTTCTATGTTATGTATGGACGTGCCTAATGGCATATTAGTTGAAGTGGATTCTTCTTTTTGATCAATCAAAACCCTTTCCCAAACTGTACAAGCTTCTTTCAAAGCATACGGCTTTTTGGATGTAGATGATGATATCTATATAGATGGATCTTATACATATCGTACAATGAAGTACCACACGAGTGGATATATAGGAATCCAAATCTACCGAATAACTCATGTTATGATCTTCTACATCCTAGGTCTTCTTGTTCGATCATCTAGCTTATGTTCTTCATGTATAATTCAGACTGAATAACTCTATGAAATTACATCGATACTTCCACATGTTATGGGTAACGTAAGAGACATCTCTATTTTTCCCCTGGGGAATCTTTAGAATTACCACTGTTTAGCTTTCAATTCGCCTCTGACCATCAAATGAAATGTGAATAACCTGTCCTCGTCTTTTTGAAATAAGGGACGCTCTTGGTTCTGTCGGTGCTTGAAACAATTTTGTCTTTCCCATATTACTATATCTCTAGAGTCAATAATTTTATATAAGAAACTACTAAACTCAATCACTTGCTGTCGTTACTCTTCAGTTTTTTGTTGAGGTCTATCCTGTAGAGGTACTCAAATTGGATCAGTGATCGATTTCTAGGTTTCATCATAAACCTAGTTCGTTACTTCTGACTACGTAAATCAATAGTTCAAACCGCACCCAAAGGTAGGACATTTCCCATTTTTATAGGAACTTTTGTACCAAAAACAATGGGATCTCCAATTATAGCCCCTTTGGGATGTAAAATACATCTCTTCTCACCATTCCCATAGTGTAAGGGATAAATTTATGCATTTCAATTAGGGTCGTATTTTACGGTATAGATGCTTATGACCTCCCCCTCTATGCCTTGCAATAATGATTCCTCTGGCATTATGACCTTTACCACAACGATGATGTCCATAGATCAAACTATTTCATGGATTGGATTTCACTTGACTGTCTATGGCTCTATTACATGTGCTCGGGGTAGAAATTTTGTATAAATGTATCGCCATGCTATTAAGTATTTTGATTTATGTTCTTTTCTTTCTAAGAGGTGGAATAGAATAACCCGGTTGAAGCATAATGATCATACGTCTATAATGCATTGTATGTATTCTTCTACTCTTTTCGGGGAGTCGATGACTATTCATAGCTATTACCTTGACATCAATGAAGAGTTTGACCCAATGCTTTATTTATGTCCTAGTTGATCCTTATTTAACATTAGAAGTATATTGATTTTTCCCCAATAATTGAATACTTTTGTTTGTACATACTGTATATTTGATTCCATCCATAAATCTATTTTCTTCCCTATGTGTTCTAGTCTTAATAAGAATGCTAGTTCTTACTGTTCATATGTTATGATATGAATATACCACACCAATTCGTTATGTATAGATAATGAGATTCCATTGATGCAAAGCCAATTCCAATAGACTTATTGGAGGGTCCTAATGGTGTGCATTCAGTAGGAATTAAACCTATGAATTTGCCAATTATGAGTTGGGCACTTTAGCCATTCAGCCATGGATGCTTAGTAGGGATCCTCGTACATGGTGAATAACCAAATTCCAATTGAAATGAAATCTTTAGGATAAATTAATGCAATTTAGGAGGAATTAACGAAAGGACATAAATTAAAATCTTCAATTTTTGAATTGAGCAAAATATTGAGAGAGATCAAGAATTCTCACTATTTTTTAGATTCATGGACCCAATTCAATTCACTGGGATCTTTCGTCCACATTTTTTTCTACCAGAAACTTTTATAAAACTCTTGGACCCTCGAATTTGGAGTATTCTACTTTCACGCAATTCATAGGGTTCAACAAGCAATCAATATTTCACGATCAAGGGTGTAGTGCTATTTGTAGTAACGGTCCTTATATATCGTATTAACAATCGAAATATGATCGAAAGAAAAAACCTCTATTTGACTGGGCTTCTTCCTATACCTATGAATTCCATTGGACCCAAAAATGATATAATGGAAGAATCTTTTGGGCCTTTCAATATCAATAGGTTGATTGTTTTTCTCCTGTATCTTTCAAAAGAAAAAAAGATCTTTGAGAGCTGTTTCCTAGATCTGAAAGAGAGTATTTGGGTTCTTCCAATAACTAAAAATTGTATCATGCTTGAATCTAACTGGAATTCGCGGTGGTGGAGGAACTGGATCAGAAAAAGAAGGATTCTAGTTATAGGATATCTAATGAAACCATCGCTGGAATTGATATCTCATTCAAAGATAAAGATATCAAATATCTAGAGTTTCTTTTTGTATATTATATGAATGATTTGATCTGCAAGGGCCACGATTGGGAATTGTTTGATTGTTTTTCTCTGAGTAAGAGGCGAAATATAATCAATTTGAATTCAGGACAGGTATCCGAAATCCTAGTGAAAGACAGGATTTGTTATTTCATGTTTGCTTTTCGTGAAAAAATACCAATTGAAGTAAAGGGTTTCTTCAAACAATAAGAAGCTGGGTCAACTATTCAATCAAATAATATTGAGCATGTTTTCCATCTCTTCTCGAGAAACAAGTGGGCTATTTCTTTGCAAAATTGTGCTCAATTTCATATGTGGCAATTCCACCAAGATCTCTTCTATAGTTGAGGGAAGAATCCGCACAAATCATAATTTTTGAGGAACATATCGAGAAAGAATTGGATTTGGTTAGACAATGTAAGTTTGGTAAACAAAGATCGATTTTTTAGCAAGGTACGAAATGTATCATCAAATATTCAATATGATTCCACAAGATCTAGTTTCATTCAAGTAACGGATTCTAGCCAATTGAAAGGATCTTCTGATCAATTCAAAGATCATTTCGATTCCATTAGTAATGAGGATTAGGAATATCACAAATTTGATCAATCAAAGAGAGATTCAACAACTAAAAGAAAGATCAATTCTTTGAGATCCTTCCTTTCTTCAAACGGAACGAACAAAGATAGAATCGGACCAATTCCCTAAATGCCTTTCTGGATATTCCTCAATACCATAGCTATTCATGGAACGTGAGAAGCGGATGAATAATCATCTACTTTCAAAAGAAATCGAAGAATTTCTTGGGAATCCTACAAGATACATTCGTTCTTTTTTCTCGGATAGATGGTCAGAACTTCATCTGGGTTTGAATCCTATTGAGAGGTCCATTAGGGATCAAAAATTATTGAAGAAAGAACAAGATGTTTCTTTTGTCCCTTTCAGGTGATCAAAAAATAAAGAAATAGTTAACATATTCAAGATAATTACGTATTTACAAAATACTGTCTTAATTCATCAGATCTGGGATGTGATATGGTTCCAAAGGATTAATTGGATATGGACAGCTTCAATAAGATTTCATTCTTGAACAAAAATCTATTTTTTAATTTATTTCATCTATTCCATGATCGGAACAGGGGGGGATACACGTTACACCATGATTTTGAATCAGAAAAGAGATTTCAAGAAATGGCAGATCTATTTACTCTATCAATAATCAAGCTAGATCTGGTGTATCATAAGGGATTTGCCTTTTCTATTGATTCCTATGGATTTGATCAAAAACAATTCTTGAATGAGGTATTCAACTCCAGGGATGAATAGAAAAAGAAATCTTTATTAGTTCTACCTTCTATTTTTTATGAAGAAAATGAATCTTTTTAATGAAGGATTAGAAAAAATGGGTCTGGATTTCCTGTGGGAATGATTTGGAAGATCTAAAACCAAAAATAATGATATTTGCTAGTAACAACATAATGGAGGTAGTCAATCAATATAGATTGATCCGAAATCTGATTCAAATCCAATATAGCACCTATGGAAGAAATTTATTGAATCAATGCTTTTTAATGAATACATCCGATCGCAACTTCGAATATGGAATTCAAAGGGATTAAATAGGAAATGATACTCTGAATCATAGAACTATAATGAAATATACAATCAACCAACATTTATCGAATTTGAAAAAGAGTCAAAAGAAATGGTTCGATCCTCTTATTTTTCTTTCTCGAACCGAGAGATCTATAAATCGGGATCTTAATGCATATAGATACAAATGGTCCAATAGGAGCAAGAATTTCCAGGAGCATTTGGAATATTTTGTTTCTGAGCAAAAGAGCTATTTTCAAGTAGTGTTCGCTCAATCGATTACATATTAATCAATATTCGATTGATTGGTTTCAGGTTACTGAAAAAAATGATTTGTCTAAGTCACTTCATTTCTTTTTGTCCAAGTTACTTCTTTTTTTGTCTAACTCACTTCCTTTTTTCTTTGTGAGTTTCGAGAATATCCCCATTCATAGGTCTAAGATCTACATCTATGAATTAAAAGGTTTGAACAAACAACTCTGCAATCAGTTGTTAGAGTCAATAGGTCTTCAAATTGTTTATTTGAAAAAATTGAAACCTTTCTTATTGGATGATCATAATACTTTTCAAAAATCAAAATTCTTGATCAATGGAGGAACAATATCACCATTTTTGTTTAATAAGATATCAAAATGGATGATTGACTCATTCCATACTAGAAAGAATAGCAGGAAATCTTTTGATAACACGGATTCCTATTTCTTAATGATATCCCACGATTAAGACAATTAGTTGAATCCCGTGAAACCATTTCATAGAAGTTCATTGATATCTTCTTTTTATAAAGCAAATCAACTTCGATTCTTGAATAATCCACATCACTTCTGCTTCTATTGTAACAAAAGATTCCTTTTTTATGTGGAAAAGGCTCATATCAATAATTATGATTTTACGTATGGACAATTCCTCAATATCTTGTTCATTCGCAACAAAATATTTTCTTTGTGGGTGGTTAAAAAAAACATACTTTTTTGGAGAGAGATACTATTTCACCTTCACCAATCGAGTCACAGGTATCTAACATATTCATATCTAAGGACTTTCCCCAAAGTGGTGACGAAAGGTATAACTTGTACATCTTTCCATTTTACAATTCGATCCGATCCATTAGTTTGTAAAGCTATTTACTAGATTGCAAACATTTCTAGAACACCTTTAACAGAGGGATAAATAGTCAATTTTGAAAGAACTTATTGTTAACCTCTTTCAAATATGAATCTATTTGATTCAGAAGAGAAGAACTTGCATCAGTATCTTAATTTCAATTCAAACATGAGTTTGATTCACACTCCATGTTCTAAGAAATATTTACCATCCGAAAAGAGGAAAAAATGAAGTCTTTGTCTAAAAAAATGCGTTAAGAAAGGGCAGATGGATAGAACCTTTCAACAAGATAGTACTTTTTCAACTCTCTCAAAATGGAATCTATTCCAAACATATATGCCATGGTTTCTTACTTTGACAGGGTACAGATCTCTAAATTTGATATTTTTAGATATTTTTCAAACCTATTGCCAATACTAAGTAGCAATCAAAAATTTTTATCCATTTTTCATGATATTATGCATGGATTAGATATATCATGGCGAATTCTCTAGAAAAAATTATGTTTTCCACAATGGAATCTGATAAGTGAGATTTCGAGTAAGTGTTTACATAAGCTTCTTCTGTCTGAAGAAATGATTCATCGAAATAATGAGTCACCATTGATATCGACACATTTGAGATCGCCAAATGTTCGGGAGTTCCTCTATTCAATCCTTTTCCTTCTTCTTGTTATTAGATATCTCGTTCATTCACATCTTCTCTTTGTTTCTCGAGCCTATAGTGAGTTACAAACAGAGTTCGAAAGGGTCAAATCTTTGATGATTCCATCATACATGATTGAGTTGCGAAAACTTCTAGATGGGTATCCTACATCTGAACTGAATTCTTTCTGGATAAAGAATCTCTTTCTAGTTGCTCTGGAACAATTAGGAGATTCTCTAGAAGAAATAGGGGGTTCTGGCGGCAACATACTATGGGGCGGTGATCTTGCTTATGGGGTCAAATTAATAGGTTCTAAGAAGAAATATTTGAATATCAATTTCATCGATATCATTAATCTCATAAGTATCATACCAAATCCCATCAATCGAATCACTTTTTCAAGAAATACCAGACATCTAAGTCATATAAGTAAAGAGATCTATTCATTGATAAGAAAAAAAAAAGAGTGGTGATTGGATTGATGATAAAATAGAATCTTGGGTCGCAAACAGTGATTCGATTAATGATAAAGAACGAGAATTCTTGGTTCAGTTCTTTACCTTAACGGCAGAAAAAAGGATTGATCAAATTCTATTGAGTTTGACTCATAGTGATCATTTATTAAAGAATGATCTAGTTATCAAATGATTAAACAACTGGAACAATTTACTTACGATACTTAGTTGACATTCATAAAAAGTATCTAATGAATTATGAGTTTAATATATCCTCTTTAGTAGAAAGACGGATATTCCTTGCTCATTATCAGACAATCACTTATTCACAAACTTCATGTAGGGCTAATAGTTTTCATTTCCCATCTCATGGAAAACTTTTTTTGCTCCGCTTAGCCGTATCCCCCTCTAGGGGTATTTTAGTGATAGTTTTTATAGGAACTAGACGATCCTATTTGGTCAAATACCTAGTGATAAACTCCTATGTTCCTTTGATTACAATATTTCTGAATAAGTTCCTGGATAATAAGCCTAAAGATTTTTTTATTTATGATATCGATATTGCACTAGTGACGATATTGATGCTAGTAACAATATTGATGATAGTGACGATATCGATCGTGAACTTGATATGGAGCTAGAACATCTAACTATGATGAATTCGCTAACTATGGATATGATGTCGAAAATAGACCGATTTTATATCACCCTTCAATTTGAATTAGAAAAAGCAATGTCTCTTTGTTTAATATGGATTCCAAACATTCATGATCTGGATGTGAATGAGTCGAATTACTTATCTTTCGGTCTATTAATGAACTCTCTCTCCAGGGATTGTGAAAGATGTACCACTAGAAATATTCTTGTTATTGCTTCGACTCATATTCCCCAAAAAATGGATCTCATTCTAATAACCCCGAATAAATTAAATACATGCATTAAGATATGAAAACTTCTTATTCCACAATAATGAAAGCACTTTTTCACTCTTTCATATACTAGGGGATTTCAATTGGAAAAGAAAATGTTCCATACTAATGGATTCAAGTCCATAACCATGGCTTCCAATGCATGAGATCTTGTAGCACTTACCAATGAGGCCCTATCGATTAGTATTACACCAAAGAAATTAGTTATAGACACTAATACAATTAGATCTGCTCTTCATAGACAAACTTGGGATTTGCGATCCCAGGTAAGATCGGTTCAG
>JAJFZO010000609.1:2467500-2520000 GCA_021397835.1 Moringa oleifera | reverse complement strand
ATTATAGGCTGCAACTCGCCTGGATGAAGCCAGAATCGCTAGTAGTCACAGGTCAGCCATATGGCAGTGAATTCATTCTTGGGCCTTATACATACCACCCGTCACATTATAGGAGCTGGCCATGCCCGAAGTCGTTATCTTAACTACAAGGAGAGGGATGCTGAAGGCAGGGCTAGTGACTGGAGTGAAGTCATAACAAGATAGTCGTACTAGAAGGTGCGGTTGGATCACCTCCTTTTCAAGGAGAGCTAATGCTTGTTGGGTATTTTGGTTTGACACTGCTTCACACCTAAAAAAAAGCGAGCTATGTCTAAGTTAAACTTAGAGATGGAAGTCTATTTTCCTTTCTTGACGATGAAGTAAGACCAAGCCCATGAGCTTCTTATCCTAGGTTGAAACAAGTTGATAGGATCCCCTTTTACCCTCCCATGTCGTCACATGTGAGGGACATAGGGCGTAAAAAGGAAAAAAAGGGATGGGGTTTCTCTCGCTTTTGGCTTAGCATAAAGGGTCCCTAGTAGAAGGCCCACACGACGGGCTATTAGCTCAATGTAGAGCGCGCCCCTGATAATTGCATCGTTGTGCTTGGGTTGTGAGGGCTTTTAGCCACATGGATAGTTCGATGTGCTCATCAGTGCCTGACCCTGAGATGTGGGTCACCCAAGGCACATTAGCATAGCATACTTTTCCTTTTCGAACCAGGGTTTGAAACCAAACTTCTCCTCAGGAGGATAGATGGGGCGATTAAGGTGAGATTCAATGTAGATCCAACTTTCTATTCACTTGTGGGATCCGAGCGGTCCGAAGGGGACCACCTTGGCTTCTTTCTTCTCGATAATCCATACATCCCTTATCAGTATATGGATAGCTATCTCTTGAGCACAAGTTTAAGTTCGGTCTTAATGGGAAAATAAAATGGAGCACCTAACAACGTATCTTCACAGACCAAGAACTACGAGATCACCCCTTTCATTCTAGGGTGACGGAAGGATCGCACCGGTCGAGCCTTTTTTTTTTCATACTTTTCCTAGAGGTCTAGAGAAAGCTACAATCAATAGATTGTTACACTTCTTCCCTTCCCGAAAGGAAAAATGTGAAATTCTTTTTCCTTTTTGCAGGGACCAGGAGATTGGATCTAGCTGTAAGAAGAATGCTTGGCTAATAAAAAACTCGCATCTTGGTCTTCGACCAACTTAATCACTACGAATGCCCCTGATCAGTGCAATGAGATGTGTCTATTTATCTATCTCTTGACTTGAAATGGGAGTAAGTTTGAAAAAGGATCTTAGAGTGTCTAGGGTTGACTTAGGAGGGTCTCTTAACGCCCTTTTTTTTCTTCTCATCGAAGTTATTTCACAAATACTTGCCATGTTAAGGAAGAGGGGAAAACAAGCACACTTGGAGAGAGTAGTACAACGGAGAGTTGTATGCTGCGTTTGGGAAGGATGAATCGCTCCCGAAAAGAAATTTATTGATTCTCTCCCAATTGATTAGACCATAGGTGTGACGATTTACTTCACGGGCGAGGTCTCTGGTTCAAGTCCAAGATGGCCCAGCTGCGCCAAGGAAAAGAATAGAAGAAGCATCTGACTCCTTCATGCATGCTCCACTTGGCTTAGGGGGATATAGCTCAATTGGTAGAGCTTCGCTCTTGCAATTGGGTTGTTGCGATTACAGGTTGGGTGTCTAATTGTCCAGATGGTAATGATAGTATCTTGTACCTGAATCGGTGGCTCACTTTTTTTAAGTAATGGGGAAAAGGACCGAAACATGCCATTAAAAGACTCTACTATGACAAAGATGGGCTGTCAAGAACGTAGAGGAGGTAGGATGGTCAGTTGGTTAGATCTAGTATGGATCGTACATGGATGGTAGTTGGAGTCAGCGGCTCTACTGGGGTTCCTTCATCTGGGATCCTTGGGGAAAAGGAACAAGTTGGCCTTTGCAAATAGCTTGATGCACTATCTCCCTTCAACCTTTTGAGCGGAAGGATCGGGAAGGACATACCTCCGGTATATTAGTTATAGTGCCCATGGTAAATGCAGGATAGCCAAGTGCGAAGTAGATAACTGTTAAAAGCATCTAAGTAGTAAGCCCACCCTAAGATGAGTGCTCTCTTATTCTGACTTCCTCATAGCCTTCGGTAGCACAGCCGAGACAACAACGGGTTCTTTGCCCCTGCGGGGATGGAGTGACAAAAGTTTTAAGAATTCAAGAGAAGGTCACAATGAGATGAGCCTTTTATCATTACGATAGGTGTCAAATGGAAATGCAGTGTTGTATGCAGCTGGGGCATCCTAACAGATCGGTATACTTGAAACTTGTTCCTACATGACCCGATCAATTCGATGAGGCACTCACCATCTATTTTCATTCTTCAACACTCTTTGATAACACGAAAAAACCATTGTTTAACTTTTTGACAACATGAAAAAACCAAAAGGTCTGCCCTCCCTCTCTATCTATCCAAGGGATGGAAGGGCGAAGGCCTTTGGTGTCCCTTTTAATCAAGAATTGGAGCCTCACAATCACTAGCCACTATGGTTTTATCGCATGCCTTTCTTCGTTCATGGTTCGATATTCTAGTGTCCTAGGCGTAGAGGAACAACACCAATCCATCCCAAACTTGGTGGTTAAACTCTACTACGGTGACAATACTGTAGGGGAGGTCCTCCGAAAAAATAGCTCGACGCCAAGATGATAAAAAGCTTAACACCTCTCATTCTTATTACTTTTTCAGTATGAAAAAGAAAAAAATGAAAAATGAAAAGGTCATCTTATTCAAAACCAAAACCCTAATTATGAAATCCCTTCTCTCCTACTTCACACCTCGGAACGCACCGTTCTTATAGAGCGAAAGGCATTTTCACATCTTCTTAACCTGAAATGAAATGGCTGGGGAGAGGAAAGGGTCTTTTTTTTTTTAGGGTACTTTTAGGAACAGATCCAGTAGAGTCAGGGTGGGGTCTGTAGCTCAGAGGATTAGAGCACATGGCTACGAACCATGGTGTCGGGGGTTCGAATCCTTCCTCACCCACAATCGGCCTAAAAAGGAAGGACCTTTCTTGCTGGGGGTAGGAAAATCATGATCGAGATGGCGAACTTAAAGCTATGGAACTTGGGGGTGGATCTTTTATCGAAATGAAGTCACTTTACTTTTTATTTAGATTTAAAATTTATCGAAAATGGTTTTTTACCATATAATATTAGTATTCTCGACTCGAATCAACACTTTTTTTACATCTCGTAACTCTTTCTCAGATAAGAAATAGCATAGCAAGTACAAGTATTAATAGTATAGTAAAAATACGTTCATCATCATTAAATTAATATGTTTGCTCGTGATAATTGTGACCTCTCGAGAGAATCGATGGTTGCATCTTTGATGCACTTGTTAGTACTAGTACATCTGATAATTCTTAATTGGCTAGTTGTAAATAGTCCTAGCACTATGGAACAAAGGATTACCCCGGACATACACCGAGGTACTATGGTGATTCTCAAATATTGCAGAACAGAATATGATACAATGAGATAGAATGCAATAGAAACAGAGAACGGGTTACCTACTCTTAACGGTCAAAGTGAACCTTTCATTTTGACATTTTGAATTCTTTGATTCAGAATGAATCAAATCTCCCCAAGTAGGATTTCAACCTATGACCAATCAGTTAAAAGTTGATCACTCTACCACTGAGTTACTGAGGAACAATGGTAGATTAGATCTCACAGAATTCAATTCCTGTTCTCAAACCATGACCAATATGAGCTCAAAGTTTCCTTCGTAACCCCCAAAACTTCTTCGTAGTTGCTCCGTTCCATGCCTCATTTCATAGGGAACCTCAAAGTGGCTTTATTTCATTATATTCCATCCATATCCCAATTCCATTCATTTAATATCCCTTTGTTGTCATTGACATAAGAGATGTCGTTTCTAGTATATCTCTTTCTATTCTATATATAGAAAGTTTCAAAATCATCATATAATAATCCAAAAATTGAAATAGAAAAGAAAAAAAGAGAGGTTTGTGATGATTTTGAAATCTTTTATACTCGGTAATCTAGTATCCTTATGCATGAAGATAATCAATTTGGTCGTTGTGGTCGGACTCTATTATGGATTTCTGACCACATTCTCCATAGGGCCCTCTTATCTCTTCCTTCTTCAAGCTCGCGTTATGGAAGAAGGATAAGAAGGAACCGAGAAGAAGGTATCAGCAACAACTAGTTTTATTGCGGGACAGCTCATGATGTTCATATCGATTTATTATGCGCCTCTGCATTTAGCATTGGGTAGACATTATACAATAACTATTCTAGCTCTACCGTATCTTTTATTTCATTTCTTTTGGAACAATCACAAACACTTGTTGGATTATGGATCTACAACCAGAATTTCAATGCGTAATATTTGCATTCAATGTGTATTCCCAAATAATCTCATTTTTCAATTATTCAACCATTTCATTTTACCAAGTTCAATGTTAGCCAGATTAGTTAACATTTATATGTTTTGATGCAATAATAAGATGTTATTTGTAACAAGTATTTTTGTTGATTGGTTAATTGGTTACATTTTATTCATGAAATGGGTTGGATTGGTATTAGTCTGGATACAGCAAAATAATTCTATTAGGTCTAATGTACTTATTCGATCTAATAATTATAAGTACCTTGTATTAGAATTGAGAAATTCTATGGCTCGAATCTTTAATATTCTCTTATTTATTATCTGTGTCTACTATTTAGGTAGAATATCATCACCCATTTTTACTAAGAAACTAAAAAAAACCTCATAAACGGAAGAAAAGCCGGGGGGGTGGGGGTGGGGGGGCTAAACAAGACCAAGAGGTATCCACCGGAGAAAATCCTTTTCCTTCTCTTTTTTCGAAAGAAAGGGAGGATCCACAGAAAATCGATGAAACAGAAGAGATTTGAGTGAATGGAAAGAAAAAAAAAATATAAGGATGATGAATTTGAATTAATAAACATACAAGGGGCATGCTATGAATACAAAAATGCCTAGTTTATGAAAATCTAGATGGGAATCAAGAAAATTCGAATTTAGAAATATTTAAAAAAAGAAGATAAATATTTATTTGAAAAACCTCTTGTAAATCTTCTTTTTGATTCTAACCAATGGAATCGGCCATTTCAATATATAAAAAATGATCGATTTGAAAATGCTGTAAGAAATGAAATATTTCTTTTATATAGATCATTGAACAAAGTAAAACTTAAAGATTCTTCTAAGTTTAGAAGAAATTCAGAAATATAAATTAAAAAATGGTAGATTAATAAAAAAAAATAAGTAAATAGGACAAATATAATAAGAGATAAGAAGAGATGCACCCTCCCCGCCAAACATATTCTATGCTTTCTCCTATAAAGAAACTCGTAATACCTATCCCACTCGGAATTCCATCAATTACTCGTCTATCAAACATATGAGTTAGTTTCGCTAATCTTCTTATACCATCAGTTAAAGATATTGCATAAAAAGTATCTATGTAAGCATGATTATATGACCAATCAATTTTTTATTTTGTCCCACATAATTCTCTTAGGACCTTTTTTCAAAAATGAATTAAGTTTAAATTCTATAAAGATGAATAAAAAGGCTTATATAAAATAGATGCTATAAATATTCTGAAATAAGCTATACTGACTAAAAAAGTTACATTTGTCAAAAATCCATACCAATCAATTTTGTTTTTTTGAATTTTGATGCAAAAGGTTTATAGACAGAGTTAACAATTTTGATAATATCTCAAAATCTATTCCTTCTTGAGTAAAAGGAACTCCTATGGCTCCAACAAACAAAGTAAATATAACCAATACAAGCATAGGAAATAGGATAGTATTGTTCGATTCATGGGGATGAGACAAAGTCGTCTTAATGCCAAAATGAGTAATAACAATAAAAGTTCTATTTCTTACATTACTAACAATTCGATATGCCTTTTTCCAAAAAAAAAAAAAGATGCTTTTTCGGTATTATTCATTGTTAATAAAGGTACTAAATGAAAATTTTTGTTAATCCTTTTTGGTTCTTTTTTGCCCCATACAGATATTGAATAGAAAGAGTTACTTTTTTTCCATTGTAATTTTGAAAATGAATGTTTAAATGTACTTCAAAAGTAAGTAAATATATACGAAACATATAAAATGCAGTTAATCCGAATGTGAAACAAGCTATTACTGCAAAAATCAATGAATACAACCAACTATCATTAATAATTTCATCTTTGGACCAAAAATAAGCAAAGGAGGAATACCATAAAGAGAAAGTGCACCTAATAAAAAAGCAATTTTTGTAATTGGCACATGCTTTCACTACTACAAATAAAAGCTTTAATGACAGTTAAAAATGGTTTTTAATGACAGTTATAAAACTGTCATCTTTGTTCATGTCATTAAAGGGAATAAGTTTTAATGACAGTTGTTGAACTGTCATTGAAAGCATTACCTTTGAATGAAAGTTCTATTGAAATTGTCATTAAAGGGGTGACTTTTTAATGACAGTGCAAATGAAACTGTCGTTAAAGGGAGACCTTTTTAATGACAGTTTCAACAGAACTGTCGTTAAAAGGGGGGGTACCCTTTAATGACGGTTCCAACAGAACTGTCGTTAAAGGGGGTATCCTTTAATGACAGTTCCAAACAGAACTGTCGTTAAAAGGGGATATCCATTAAAGATATTTTTTGTATTTATTTCAAAATAAATAAAAAATTTTTATATTCAAATTATCTAAAACCTACTTTCACATCATCCATATACATCAATACAATTCTTCACAATATGTAACCAAAATTTTTATGTTATACACTTCAATACCATTCTAACAGAGATCATCATTACTTCTTTCATATTTGAAAACACTCAAAATAATCTAATCCAAAAGGTAATAAGAGATAAACAAAACAAAAGATCACTAAAGTTTGATGTTATAATTGAACTCTACATGTACAATATATGAGTTAAAATATTACACAATCCTAAAAATTCAACTATATAAATTCAATAATGGTCATGTGTACAAAAATCATCAAGGTTCAACTTACTAATATGGCACTTCAAAGAAATTCTCCAACCTCCTTTCTAACTTTATCAATATCCGATTGGGTGTAAGTATCTATGTCCACTAACTATATTTCAAAAAAAAAAAAGTTAGTCCAATTAAAATTTTTAATAAACACATCAATTAATTACTTTACTATTTACATAAAAAAATGCTTAAAAACTTACCATTTTTGCATATGGGATATTTCTATCACGTCTATCAATGATGTCCCTTAAAAATTTCATGATATAATATCCACACTCAGTATTTGAAGGCTGATGTGGACACTGCATTAAAAATTCATAATTATTATATTTTATAAAATAAATAAAACTAACATCACATATAGGTTTAAATATACATACCTTAGCAAGAATACTCCTAGGAATGCGCCTATTGCTTGATTCTTTGAAAACTTGAAACAATTTAAAAGAATTGCCAATAGAAAATAATCAATATTATTAAGAGTAAGAAAAAAATATATACTAACATAAATGAAAATATTTTCACTTACGTGGACATAAGTTGATCTAGTTCTTGATGAGAACCATAATTCAAAGGATCAAAAATACTGTACACAAAATTACGAAGCTCGACAACCACCAACAACCAATGCTGCCTACATTATTAAAAATAAATGTAAAAAATATTTTGAACAAATCTACTAATAATTTTAATTAGTATTATAACTTACCTCAAGTTATAAGGAAATATCACTACTCCTTCGTCACATGGAACTATCATTCTATTGGCTAAGTGACGAGCATGAATCTTTTGATACTCCATCCTTAATGAATTTAATGTTTTCTTGGCATCATACATGGATGTAGGTGTTTCATTATTATTAGGCAAAATTTCGGCAATCAAATTTAAAAGATCACTGAAGCTTTGATCGGACCAACCATATTTTACCTTCAAATTGTACAATTTAACTAGAACAGATAATTTAGTAAACTTCACTGATCCAGAGTACAAAGGTTTCTCAGCATCACAAAGTAATCTTTCAAAGTGGTTAGGATTACTATCATACTCTGCTAATGCCTCTTGTACCATTTCTACAGTGTTATCAACTTCTTCGATGTGTTCTACCTCCCTAAAAACTTTAGCATTCTTACTAGTAGAAGACCCAACAATACTGGTTTCTTCGTGCCATATCCAGTTTTGATAGCTGCTATCAACTCCATATATATATAAATGATTCCGTATCTCATATGGGGTATGATGCTTCATGTTGCCACATTTAATACATAGACACCGAACTAATTCAGGGTTATCACTATTCTGAACAGCATAATCTAAAAAGTTATTCACCCCTACATCATATGCCTCTGATCTTCTATCAGCAAACATCCAAGTTTTATCCATTCTGAAATTTAAAAGACATTTAATTATTTACTTTTCAAGTGTTTAATATACTAAGTGAAATTTAAATAAACGATTAATAACTAATTAATTAATTAATACAAAAAATTAATGAAAGCATCTAATTAACTACTTATTAAATTAATTCAAATTTAAATAACAGTTATTATTTACTTTACAAGCATCAAATTTATTAATTAAAATTCAAATATATAATTAATAATTATTTAGTTAATTAAGATATAGTCAATATTTAATTAACATATAATTTATTATATAAGCACTTAATTGATTAAAATTTAAATAACATTTAATGGTTTATATTACAAGCATATAATTAATTAATTATCTATTTAAAATTTAACTAAATATATTAATTTATGTTAACAATGAAATCAATATAATTAAATTTGATAAACTATACCAATTAATCTTACGTAAAAAAAATTAATTCAACCATAAATTCATCTACACCTAATATATAATTAATTTATCAAAATATAAGTTCATCTAGTTAACATTTAGTTTAATTTATCAATTAATCTAAAAATCTTAATAATTATGAAATAATAAATATATCAATATATATCCATTCATGCCAAATATGTTCATCAAAATATACTAATAAAAAAAAGTAAAATTTCATCAATTAATAATAATTCACCTAACACAATTAATAAAGAACTTCTCAAAATATAAATTCATCTACCTGGACAGAGAACAAAGAGATGGCCGAAAAGGTTGCCAGCAGCTACCCCAGCTAGTTCTGGACGGACAGCAAAGAGGAGAATGGCCGGAGAAAGGCTGGCTGTGCAATTGCTTCTGGACAGAGGATAAAAAAGAGAGGCTAAAAAGGCTGCTACCAGCTACCCCAGCTACTTCTAGACGGACAGCAGACAGGGGAATGGCCGGAGAATGGCTGGCTGTATGGACAAAGATCAAAACAGAGAAGGCAGAAAAGGCTGCCAGCAGCTACCCTAGCTAGTTCTAGACGAACAGCAGACAAGGGAATGGCCGGAGAATGGCTGGTTGTGTGGACAGAGACCAAAATAGAGAGGGCCAAAAAGGTTGCCAGTAGCTACCCCAGCTGGTTCTGGATGATAGCAGAGAGGAGAATGGTCGGAGAAAGGTTGGCTGTGCAGCTGCTTCTAGAGAGAGGACAAAAAGAGAGGGTCGAAAACGCTGCTAGCAGCTACCTCAGTTACTTCTGGACAGACTACAGATAGGAGAATGGCTGGCTGTGCCAACAGAGACCAAAAAAGAGAGGGTCGGAAAGGCTGCCAGCAGCTATCCCAGCTGGTTCTGGATGGACAACAGACAGGAGAATGGCCGGAGAATGGATGGCTGGCTGTGCAGTTGCTTCTAGATAGTCTGTGAAGAGGAGAATTCTGACCTAGAGAGAAAAAATTTTGCGGGATGTTATGGCAGGCTCTAGAGGGCTCTGGAAAACAATTTAGGATCCTAACCTTAAAAAGCAAGGTAGCATATCCTTCAACGTCAGTTATTCCATAACTGGCGTTAAAGGTTCACATTCTCTGGTCTTCAACGCCAGTTATTCCAGAACTGGCGTTGAAGGTTCACATTTTCTAGTCTTCAACACAAGTTCTCATGTCCTGACTCTTTTGCAGGAGTATGTGCGATGTGTGGCTCTATAACCAGCCATTGCTGCTGCAAGAAGAAGCAGCAATGACTGTTGCTGTAACATAGCCATTGCTGCTGCTTCTTGCAGCAACAGCAGCAGTCCTTGCTGCAGCTGTAAGCAGTCGTCCCTGCTGCAAGAAACAGTAGCAAGCAACAGCTATTGAAATCCAGCCATTGCTGCTGCTTCTCTGGGAATCAAGAGGCCTTATTAGTTCTTTACTTGTTAGTCCTGTTTTTTCTTTTTAATTAAAAATCAGTGTAGTAATTTCTGCTGATTTGTGTTGAGATAATATTTAATAAAATCAATGATTAATTTTTTTATTTTTATATTAATATTATAAAATATAGAAAATAATTTTTTTATGAAAAAAATTAAGTTCAACTTAAATTATGTATATAACAGTAATTTTGAATCTTTTTATACTCAATAACCAACTCATAAGTTCAAATTTTTGCTTGCACTTATAAACTAATTACTCAAACCAGATTTATAAGTTACTAAAGTCATAGAGCAAAGAATGGATATGCCAGATAGACAAGTTCTTATTACACCAGTCAATGTTAAAGATTCACTGGAACTTATTGAATAATAATAAATAAATTTTTTTAAAAAAAATCTCACATAATCAGCAGTGGTTTTTGTTGGCAAGAATCACAGGACATAGGCTTCTGGCATCAGAAATATTGAAGTAGGAACTTTCATTAGATGGAAAAATAATCAAAACTTTCTATGCAGATTGAAGTCTTTTTCACTTGTTGGAATCAGCCAAAGAAAAGTTAAAGCAATTACTAGAACCTGTAAAATTATTTGCATAAGATGTAAATTACAGTTGAAAAAGCCTTACAATTGGTGAATTTTTTCTGAATCCCGATGGATTGAGTATAATCACAAGGTTAATCCACCTTTCACAATTTGATCCAAGCTACTTGCCAGATCCGTCATGCTTGGACGCTCCTTTGGATTTTCCTTTAGAGCTTGCTCTGCTAGATCAGCAAGCTTGAACAGTGGTTCCACATTTCTTGGCAGAGCTATATTACGATCAATAATGGCAGCTGCCTTGCCCTGTCTGATTAATAACATTGCCCACTCAACTATTCCAAGAGGAGTGCAATCCCTGTCGTGAGCTTTCCTTCTTGTTGATATCTCCAGCAGATCCCAAAATTGTAGACATCACTCTCAATGTCCCTATCTGAATCCTCTTCATTAGAACTTAAAGCTCTAAACTCTGTAATTCTTCCTCCCCATTCAGAGTCCAAAACAATGTTTGATGTTTTCACATCTCCATGAACTATAGGTGGAGTGACTTCATTGTGTAGGTACTCGAGTCCTCTTGCAGCCTGCAAGGAAATCCTCGACCTTGCAGGCCAATCCTGGGGGGAGAGTTCACCATGGAGATGATCACGAAGCGTGCCATGAGGCATGTACTCGTAAACCAGCAACCTCTCCCCCATTTCAACAAAATAACCCAACAAGTTCACAATATTGCTATGTCTGATTTTGCATAGAATTTCTAGTTCTGTTTCGAAGTCTCTGACGTTGGAGTGGATTATAGTAGCAGCATTAGCTCTCTTGACTGCTACTTGCCTGCCATCGGGCAACACAGCTTTGTAAACAAAACCAAAGCTGCCTCGGCCAAGCTCATTGAATTCCTTGAATCCATGAGTAGCATCTTTCAGTTCAGAAAGCCTAAAAACTTGGGTCTCACTAATGGATGTGGCTGCAGAAATTGGTGGTTGTGGACTGGGACCAGGATCAGCTTCCACCACTGGTTTGCCTGCACAGAAACTACAAGCAGTTCTGCTTCTCTCCCCATCACTGGTTCTTATCATCCCTAGAATAAGACACCAAGCAACTAAGATTAGTAAGGAGCCTGAAATAGAAGATCCAATGATTATAACCAGTTTCTTAATCTCTAGCTGCTCCTGGTCCTTGAGAACTGACGTTAAATCCAAGCATTGCTGCTGCCTCTTGCAGCAACAGCAGCAGTCCTTGCTGCAGCTGTAAGCAGCCATCGCTGCTGTAAGAAGCAGCAGCAACGACTGCTGCTGTAACCCAAGCATTGCTGCTGCTTCTTGCAGCAGCAGCAACAGCAGTCCTTGCTGCAGTTGTAAGCAGTCATCACTGCTGCAAGAAGCAGCAGCAATTTTGGCATTTGACGCCAGTTCTTCAAGAACTGACGTCAAAGACTTTATGTTTGACGTCAGTTCCTTGAGAACTGATGTTAAATCCAGCCATTGCTGTTGCTTCTTGCAGCAACAGCAGCAGTCCTTGCTACAGCTGTAAGCAGCCATCGCTGCTGCAAGAACTTGCAGCAGCAACGACTGCTGCTGTAACCCAGCCATTGCTGTTGCTTCTTGCAGTAACAGCAGCGGTCCTTGCTGCAGCTGTAAGCAGCCATCGCTGCTGCAAGAAGCAGCAGCAACGACTGCTGCTGTAACCCAGCCATTGCTGTTGCTTCTTGCAGTAACAGCAGCGGTCCTTGCTGCAGCTGTAAGCAGCCATCGCTGCTGCAAGAAGCAGCAGCAATGATTGCTGCTGTAACCCAGCCATTGCTGCTGCTTCTTGCAGCAGCAGCAGCAGTCCTTGCTGCAGCTGTAAGTAGCCATCGCTGCTGCTTCTTGCAGCAGTAATTTTGGCCTTTGACACCAATTCTACAACAACTGGCGTCAAAGGCTTTATGTTTGATGTCAGTTCCTTGAGAACTGATGTTAAATGCCAAAGTCATGATCTTTTAACGTCAGTTCCTTGAGAACTGACGTTAAATCCAGCCATTGCTGTTGCTTCTTGCAACAACAGCAGCAGTCCTTGCTACAGCTGTAAGCAGCCATCGTTGCTGCAAGAAGCAGCAGCAACGACTGCTGCTGTAACCCAGCCATTGCTGCTGCTTCTTGCAGCAACAGCAGCGGTCCTTGCTGCAGCTGTAAGTAGCCATCGCTGCTGCAAGAAGCAGCAGCAATGATTGCTGTTGTAACCCAGCCATTGCTGCTGCTTCTTGCAGCAGCAGCAGCAGTCCTTGCTGCAGCTGTAAGTAGCCATCGCTGCTGCTTCTTGTAGCAGTAATTTTGGTCTTTGACGCCAATTCTTCAACAATTGGCATCAAAGGCTTTATGTTTGATGTCAGTTTCTTGAGAACTGATGTTAAATGCCAAAGTGATGATCTTTTAACGTCAGTTCTTTAGGAACTGACGTTAAATGTTTAATTCATAGGTTTTTTAATGCCAGTTCTTTTTTAATTGGCGTCAAAAACCTTACGTTTAATGACAGTTTTGGAATAACTGTCACAAAAAATGTTAATAAATCTTTTAATGACAGTTCTTTGAATAACTGTCATTAAATTGATATCAATTATTATAATTTTTGTAGTAGTGTTTCTTAAACCACCAATGAGAACCATATTTTGGATTTTAACTGGATAATATCCAACAATAGCTTCCATTGAATGAATAATTGATCCGGATCCTAAAAACAACAATGCTATTGAATAAGCATGAGTAGTCAATGAAACAAAGCGGCTCGATAAGACCCCATACCTAGAGCTAATATCATATAACCCAATTGAGACATTGTAGAATAGGCTAAGCTTTTCTTAATATCTTTTTGAGCAAGAGCTAAAGTAGCTCCTAATAGTATTGTTATTATACCTATCAAACAAATTAGATACATTATGTAAGATATGACTATGAAAAGAGGAAGAAGCCGTGCTACAAGATAAATTCCCGCCGCTACCATAATAACAGCATGTAGAAGAGCCAAAATAGGAGTAGGACCTTCCATGGCATTAGGTAACCATACATGAAGGGGGAATTGCACGGATTTAGCAATTGGGCCTGCAAATAATAGAAAAGCACACAAAATAAGGAATAAAAAATTACTTGATTATTATAAATCAAGTTATTCAATATTTCGAACAAATCTTGAAATTTGAAACTACCCGATATCCAATAAAGGCCTAAGATTCCTAATAATAAACCAAAATCCCATACATAATTATTTACAAAGATTTTGTGACAAGTATTCACTGCAATAGGTCGTGTGAACCAAAAACTTATTAATGAATAAGAACACATGCCAACTAATTCCCAAAAAATATAAACTTGTATCAAATTATAACTAGTAACTAATCCCAACATTGAAGTATTCAAAAAACTTATATAAGCAAAAAATATCAAATACCCTTGATCATGAGACATATGATTGTCACTATAAATAAGAACAAAAGTTCTAACAGTAATGATTAATATTGACATAATAGAAGTAAGTGAATCAATAAAGTGGCCGAACTCGAAAGAGAATTCATTATTTATGGTCCAAGACCATACATATTGATAGGTGGAACTTGGATTATTTGTCGAATAGGTAAATCGACTGAAAAAGTCATAACTATACTTAACCATAAAATACTAAAAAAAGATCACATACGACAAAGATTCTTTGTTACCATCAAAAAAAGTAGAAGTCCCATTCCTAGTAAAGTAGGAACTGGAAGTGGAATGAAAAGTATGATCCATGATTATTGATATGTGTGTTTCATAAAAAAAATTATTTTATTCTTAATTAATTATTAATTATTTCTGATTCACCAGTTCTTATCTCAAAGGGAAAAATAAAAAAATCAAGATATTTCAAACTTTATGAAAATTTTTTCTATTTGAAATTAGTCTTAATCAAATACTTCAAAATCAAGAAATTAGAAGTGGTCAAATGATATGACTAAGTTACTATTGAAAAAAATGAAAAAAGAAAAGAATTACTTTTTTATTAATTTATTAAGCAAGATCTTTATGAAAATATAAAAAAATTTATTTATTATTACAATCCAATAATTTATATACATATATAAAAAATAGAATAAAGATTTACACTACAAACAAAAAAGCACTTGATATGAATCATAATTATAGGATAAACCAAACATTTATCCAATAAAGAAACTAGTTCTTTTAGTTTGTTATCCTTAACTAGTTCATTGTGGAACTGATTGATTGTCTTCTATTACAATAAATGACACTTATGCTTGTAAGAAAGAATATTCTAATTTTTTTAGATACTAATCTATTTTTTTTTTTTACAAAATCTTGTATCGATTAACTAAACTACTGGTCTGATTCGAATTTGAAAATTTAAATTAGGTGTACTCTTTCTTCGAGTTTGATCGATTAATAAAAAAAATAAAAGTTTTTTATTAAATAAAACATAAAGGGGAGTTCTTAAATTTTTTGATGTCTTTTTCCTATATAGATATAAATAGAAATGTAGCATGACAAAAATAGATAAAAATGGATGGAAAGAGAAAAGAAAAATTTTTTGATTTTTTTATCAACTTCAACCAATTTGACTTATATTATATGGGATAGTGTATTCTATGGATTTGAATGGGGATATAAAACATACCAATAAATACAAATTTTTCTTTCTTTCGGTTATTGTAATGGACTAGAAATAAAGAAAATCCTATATCGTATTTTTTTTTTCTTTTTCGTTTTTTTGTTCTAGTAATGGAATATTTTGTGCTATTTTTACATATGTATTTAGAGTTTTTTGTTTTGAAGATAGTATATATAATCTAAAGAAAAAATAAAATAAATATAAATAGACAGATAAGGAATAGAAAAGAACGATTCGTTTTGAACAATAGGTGTCTTTCACATCCAACTACAGCATTGAATAACCTTTTTCGTTTTTGAATAACAGTTCCAAAAGAACTTACTTCTTTATCAAAAAAGCATATTCATAAAATTATTTGGAAAAAGAAGGGATATTGGGCAGCGTTGAAAGCTTTTTCATTAGGGAAATCTCTTTGTACAAGGAATTCAAAAAGTTTGTTTGCAGGACAAATAAATAAAACTAAATAAAAAATATTAAAATAATCTGAATCGACTTAACCCGAAAAGTTAATTTTTTTTAGAATATAGAAGTAATGAATATAAAAGGAATGATTTCCATTCCCTAATATTTTGAACTCATCGATTTTTTTCTACTAAATTATAAAATAATAAAAGATCGCATTTTTTAGAATAAAATAAAGACAAGATATAAGGTTTCACATTTTTTATAATATGTTTTTTTTTCATTTCCGGGATGGGGATTCTTATTTTCTTTATCGCACACTTGTTAGAATAATAAATATAAAAAGTTTTTATATTTCTTTTTTTTTCTACTATAGAAGAAGAAATAGAAGATCTTTAGTCAAAATCAATAGGTTCAGATTGTTGAAATTAATTGATTAAGTTTAAATTTTGTAACTCTTAGAACTTTCTGAATCATTATTTTTCTGAATCATTATTTTTCTGAATCATTATATATTCCTTGCTTGAAACCCAATTGATAAAAGCTCCTTTTCAAATTTAGTGGTGGCTATTATATACGAATAATGTATCATTTTTAAGTGATCAAAAAACTCCTATATTTGTATAGGAAGATCAATCAAGATATATATCTTTATAATTATTATTCTAATTTAGATTTAGAAAGCATTTTTTTGGGAAGTATGAATTACGATAGAAATCAAAACTTTATCTTGTATAATACGTCCCCCCCTCCCCCCCGCCCCTCAATACCGAATTAGTTTGATAAATTTAAACACAAATTAACAACGAAAAACCCCTAAGAATTAATACAAAGCTATGCAAATTACATAAACCTCTTTTAATTTAAATTGTTGGATGTTTGCTAAAATTTTGATCCGTAAAAATTATTTTTTTAATTTTTATTTTATTCATTCAATTCATAAAAAATAGATTTATAGATTTTTAAAATAAAATTATATTAAATAATTAAAAAATGAAAATAAAATGATAAAGAACATCTGTTTTTTGAGTTCTATCTCTGGATTGAAGTCACAACTATTTAATTACAACAGTTCTATTTTAGGAAAAAACATAAACTACAGAAACTTCTTTTATTAAGTTACAAACTCTTAACTTATAAAGCTAAAAAAAAAAAGAGAATTAGATTATTATTATAAAGGCTTAATGTTGGATTCGCACCTTTAAATCCTTTTTTAAACGAGTTTTTTTCATCAAATCTTTCCTAAATTCCATTGAATTTGAATCGACTCTTTTAATCTCGACGATTGAATAAAAAAAAGGTTATTATGATTTTGAACAAGCCGCTATGGTGAAATTGGTAGACACACTACTCTTAGGAAGCAGTGCTAGAGCATCTCAGCTCGAGTCCGAATAGCGGCATAGCATCTTCTACAAGAGATAAAATAAGTTCTATAATGAATTAACTCCCGATTTCGATTCCATATAATTAAAGGACCCCTTTTTTTTTTTAACTTTCATGATTTTTTCAACCATAGAGCATATATTAACTCATATATCTTTTTCAATTGTTTCTGTAATTACAGTTTTTTTTTAACCTTATTAGTCGATGAAATGATAGAACTGTATGATTCATCGCACAAGGGCATAATAGTTACTTTTTTTTGTATAACAAGATTATTAGCCACTCGTTGGATTTATTTGGGCCATTTCCTATTAAGTAATTTATATGAATCATTAATCTTTCTTTCATGGAGTTTCTCAACTATTCATATGCTTTTCTATTTTAATAAAAAGCATAAAAATCATTTAAACATAATAACTGTGCCAAGTACTATTTTTACCTAAGGTTTTGCTATTTCATGTCTTTCAAAGAAAATGCCTCAATCCGTAATATTAGTATCTACTCTTCAATCCCAGTGGTTAATGATGCACGTAAGTATGATGGTATTAGGCTATGCCGCTCTCTTATGTGGATCATTATTATCAGTAGCTTTTCTAGTCATTACATTTCGAAAAGTCATAAATTTTTTTGGTGAAAGTAATAATTTCTTTAATGAGTCATTTTCTTTTGGTAAAATTCAATACATGAATGAAAGAGGCAATATTCTACTAAACACTTATTTTCTTTCTTCTCGAAAATATTACAGGTGTCGATTGATTCAACAATTGGATCAATGGAGTTATCATATTATTAGTCTTGGGTTTATTTTTTTAACCATAGGCATTCTTTCAGGAGCAGTATGGGCTAATGAGGCATGGAGATCATATTGGAATTGGGACCCAAAAGAAACTTGGGCCTTTATTACTTCAACCATATTTGTGATTTATTTGTATTTTTGAAGAAATATCAATTTGGGAGGTACAAATTCTGTAATTGTGGTTTCTATAGGCTTTCTTATAATTTGGATATGCTATTTTGGGGTCAATCTATTAGGACTAGGTTTACATAGTTATGGTTCATTTACATTAACATCTAATTGAATTGAAGAAAGGGGTTAACAAATGTAAAAGATGGGATAGCGTATATATATATATATAGAAGTAAGAAAATTGAGTGTAAGACGTCAAAAACCTTTTGAGTCACTACACTACTTGATTCAAAAGGTTTTGACAAACGCCAAGCATATTTGGTTACAATTCAATTTCATTTTTTTATTCATGAAAACTATCTATAAAAATAATTAGATAGAATAGCTTCGACCTTGTCACTTGATATAGTGAGAGAACGAAATCCGGTTAAATTCTGATAACTATTATGGGTAAAAGAATAGAGATCGAAACAAATAACTCTCATGGTCTAGAATAAAAGAAGTACAAGTTTGGGTCATTAATTAGCTTGTATCCATAGAACATTTGGTGTGACATAGATAATGAATAAATAGGAGTTAATATCATTCCAATTGCCATTACAAAAGTAATTAGTATTTTTGGCTAGTAATTATTCCAAAAAATACTATCAATTCTGTAACAAAACCACTCATGCCCAGTAATGCAAGGGAAGCCATCGATAAGATACTGAACATTGTAAATATTTTTGGAATTGAGATAGCCATTCTGTCCATTCGTCGAGATAAACTAGATGTATTCTATCATAACTCGTTCCTGCTAACAAAAAAAGTGCAGTGCCAATAAATCTATGAGAGATTATTTGTAAAATGGCTCCATTGAGTCCCGAATAGGTTATAGAACCAATTCTTATAATTATGAAACCCATATGAGATACGGAAGAATAGGCTATTCTTTTTTTTAAATTACGTTAACCAGGAGATGTTGAAGTTGCATAAATTATTTGAATTGTACCTACTACCAACAACCAGGGAGACAATATAGAATGAGCATAGGGTAATAATTCCATGTTGATTTGAAACCAACCCATATGCTCCCATTTTTAATAAGATTCCAGCGAGAAGCATACAAGTACTGTAATATGCCTCTCCATGGGTGTCTGGTAGCCATGTATGTAAGAGTATAATTGGTGATTTGATGGCAAAAGCAATAAGAAATCCAATATAAAATATTATTTCGAGTGCGACAAGATACGATTGATTTGTTAATATTTCAAAATTTAATGTTGGTTCATTGGAACCATATAAACTGAAACCCAAAACTCCTATTAATAGAAAAACGAAACTTCCTACAATGTACAAAATACACTTTGTAGCTGAATACAGACGTTTCTTTCCTCTTCACATGGATAGAAGTAGATAAACGTGAATTAATTCTAACTCCCACATGATGAAAAGAAGTAAAAGGTCTTGAGAAGAAAATGATCCTATTTGACCGTTGTACATTGCTAACATCAAAAAATGGAATAATCAAGAATCTTGAGTAACTGGCCGAGCCACTAAGGTAGCTAAAGTAGTGATAAATCCTTTCAGTAAAATAGGACCTATAGAAAGTCCATCTATTCCCAATCTCTAGTAAAAATCAAAAAAATTGATCCATTTATAATCTTCCATCAACTAAATCAACGGATCGTCCAATTGGAAATGATAACAAAATGCATAGGTCATTAGGAGTTCTAAGACACATAGATATTGTATACCACCTAATTATCTTATTTCCTCTATGAGGGAGAAAAAAAAATTAAAGAAACTGCAGATATAGGCAAAACTACAATTATTGTTAACCAAGGAAAATAATTCGTGGTAAAGACAAGATACACTTGGAACAAAAACCCGTACTCAAACAAAATAGAATATTTTTTTCGAGTACTGGTTTTGTCAGTAAAAAAAAAATCAAATGTATTCAAAATGTTTTCAAGTGAGGTTTTCTGGAACGTATCAATAAGCTAGACCCATGCTTTGAGTTGCTTCATGCCATAAATAAACTCGAACGCTCAAGAAATCTGTTGGACAGGCGGATTCATATCTCTCACAACTAACACAATCCTCTGTTCTTGGAGTAGAAGCTATTTGCTTAGCTTTACATCCATCCCAAGGTATCATATATTTGAAGATTAGATAAATCAATAATTTACTTTACCAGTAATGTTTCTAATCAACTTATTTCTAGATCAACTCATAAGAGAGGGCCAAGATACTTTGATTTTTGACGTTTTCACAAATATGATCTATTAAACGTATTATAAATGTTAATTCAAATTGATGAATATTATCTTAATGTTACTTATTCAACAAAGTCGATTGGTTGATACGAGTGGATTTTATGTTACGATAAATTGACGAAACAATAGCTAATCCAATAGCTGCTTCGACGGTTGCAATTGCTATAACAAAAATTGAGAAGATATCCCCTTTTAATTGGCAATTATCAAAAAAAATAGAAAATGTTACGAAATTCATATTAACTGCATTCAAGATAAGTTCAAGACACATAAGAGCTCTAACCATATTTCGACTCGTAATCAATCCATAAATACCGATAGAAAATAAATAGGCACTCAAAACAAGTACATGTTTGAGCATCATTGACCAACTCTTTATAAATGTTATAAATTTCAATTTAGTTCAATATGACTAATACAATAATTCAACGGATTCGATTGACTAGAATATAACAAGTATAAATCAAAAGAATATGTTGGTAATATATCAAATAAAATAATTAATTTCTATTTTTGACATAAATAGTATTCAAATAAAATTGAAGGGAAATAGGTGTGATAACACAGAAAAAAGTTTTGTTTGGATTGCTCTTTCTAATTAGAAAGATTTATTACTAATGAGCGACAACAATTGCACCTATCAAAGCAACTAAAAGAATTATCAAAATGAGTTCAAATAGAAGAAAAAAAAATATGTTGATAAATGAATTCCAATTTGTTGACTACTACTTATCAAATCTTGCTCTAAAATCTGGTTTAATCTTGTAGTCCAAATAACCCCGTACCATGACGTATCCAAAATAGTAGTAATTAACAAAAGAAAAATACTTGTACAAACCAACAAAGTAATCCCATCCCCAACCATCCACAGATTAAAATCTGTGTAATATTCTGAACCATTCGTGAACATCACAGCAAATATGATTAAAACATTTATGGCCCCCACGTAAATAAGGAGCTGTGCAGTAGCTACAAAATGGGAATTTGATAGAATATAGAATAAGGATATACAAACAAGAACAAATCCCAACGAAAAGGCATAAAAAATTGGATTGGTAAGTAATACCACTCCCAAACCTCCTAATATAAGACATGATCCTATAAAAACTAAAATCAAATCATGTATTGGTCCAAGCAAATCCATTACATGTAAAAAAAAAAAAGAGATAAATAAATCAAAATGCTTTTCATGACCTTGTTGACCTAACCAGGAAATTTATTTATAATACATTCCTAATTGTATTAAATTATAATATAATGGGTATGAATTGATGTAAGTACAGATCCAGTTATTGGACAATTATTTTGAACCTATATATTTCAAAAGAATTACGAAGATGTTAGATTAATAGAATAGAATTTCAATACAAATTAAGTCATAAGTCTTATCAACCAATTTATAGTCAGAATTTATAGTTATTGATCAAGCAAAAAGAAAGATCTCATTCTTTTAAACCAAAAACCAACCTTAGTAATTTTCAATTACTCCTCCATTAAATCAAAAGGTTTACCTATTTTTTCTTTAAGGCAAATTCAAAATTGTTCGAATTGTATAATCGTCAATTACTGACATTGGTAAATGATCCAAAGCAGTTTGATTATTATTCAATTCGTGACGATCGTAAGTCGAAAGTTCATATTCTTTGGTCATTGATAAGCATTTATCTATCCAACCATGAGGTAGATCAGTCGTTATTCCTCCGATATAAAAATAATTATGCATCATTCTCATACTAGTGGCAGCTTCGAATAGATCATATACTAATTCTCGTTCTCTGAAAAATATATATATAAAAAAAAAGAGTTTATGCATCAATATCTGCCATAAAAGGACCAAGCCATAACAGATGAGAAGCTATACGACTCAATTCCAACATAATTACTCTAATATAGCTAGCTCTTTTAGGAACTTGAATATTTCTTAACTGCTCTGTTCCATTTACGATTATTGCTTCTGTGAACATAGTAGCTAAATAATCCCACCGTGTTACATAAGGCAGATATTGTATAATTGTTCGATTTTTTGATTTTTTGCAATTTTTTCCATTCCTCTGTGTAAATAACCTAATATTGGTCATAGTCAATAACATCTTCAGCATCTAGAATAACGATAAGACGAAGAACACCATGCATTGATGAGTGGTGAGGGCCCATATTGACTATCATAAGATCTTTTCCTGTAGTTGGTATATTCATAAGTTTTTCCTTTTTTCATTCTTACATGAATTTAATTGCTAAAAATGAAAAGAAGGTCATCAAAATTCAAGATCTAATAAATTAACTAATTCAAAATTTTCAAATTAATGATTTTTGGATTCCCAAATATCCAACTAATTAATTAATTCTTTCTAACGTACTCTATTTTTCTTTGAAAAATAAGACAGCAGCAGTTGACGTTTCCCCAAAATTTTTCATAAATCTTTCTAAAATAAATAGTCTTTTTTGTGCAATTCCAAATGTGAAGTAAGTCTTTGTATCTTATAGGTGAAACTGAATACTTGAAATTCAATAGACCTACTCTTTTGTTTTTTTTTTCTTGAAATGAGATGAATGAATTTTTTATCGTAAAACAAAATTCCTCTCCTCCCCCCTTTTTTCTTTTTTTAAGGATATGCATTTTATCGATCAGTAATAATAATGCTAGTCATTTTACACAACGATCTTAATTTAGTTATGAACTTCTTAATTTTATCAAATAAAATTAATCAACCTAATTTTCTATTTGATTGGGATCGGTATACCAAAAAAAGGATGGTATATTTCTTTAAAAGATAAATCTAAAAAAAGAAGATTCCGTTGATTCATTTATAGATTTAATTTATCTATATGTCATTAAATTTATATCATGTATCAGAATGATGTATTAGAATGGAATCTAAAACAATCCATGTGTGTTGTTTTCATATATCCTAAAGTACATGATATGTAACAAAATGTATGATCAACGGATTTTGAATCGCGGATACATATGTATTCTTACCATACTGAAACGACTACCATCATTAGTATTAAACCAATAGCGATTCATACAAGCTAAATCTTCTAATAGAAAATTGGGCCAAAGAAAGAACTTTGATTTAATTAGGTTGAGGTTATTTTTGTTTTTGTTTCTATCAAGATCTTTGCTTTTAGTCAAAACTGCAACATAGTTTTTTACATTATTGTCAAATCTTGGATTTCTACGCATATTATTTCTATTCTTTGAATTGAAACAAATTAGAATTCGAAATTCTCTATGACATCTAGGGGATAAAATATTTTCAGGGACAAGGAAATCATAATGATTTTTGTTTCTATTTTCGGGTATTCTTTGATGTCTTGCAATGGATTCATCAATTTTTTTTTTATCAACATAGCCTTTTTCTTAGTATCTTTGCTTTATTTGTATTTGGTGCTTATTCTTATGAATCAATGAAATACCTATGGTTTGATATATAATAAAATATCCATCATTTTTTACAGATAGACGAACTGGTTCGATAATCAATATTGCCTTTTTCATTAAGTCTGAAAGAGTAAAATTCTTTTGAATCATCAGGATGTCTAAACTTATTTCTCTCCTTTGAATAGAAGATATAGCAATTTCTCTTGGATTTATCAATCTAAGCAATAGACAATATACTTTGCTATTATTGACAATTCTTTTATTTAAAGAACCATCCCATCTTAATTGAAAACGCAAATACCTTTTTAGGAAGAATTGCAGTTCTGCTTCTATATTGCTTTTGTATTGCTTTTTCTTTCTACGTGTTTTTATGTCTGATTTCTCATAATCTTCTTCCATATTTTTTTCTTGGTTTGAGAGAAGTACTCCAAGATTTGCTTGTTTTCATTCATTTGATTGAAGCTCCCCCTGTCCTACGGTTTTTTTCTTCTTGATTTTTATTCTCTAATCCAAATTTAATAGACTATTTTTCATTCGATGATATAAAACCCTTTTTCTTTTCAATGATATTTTTATTAAGATTTTCATTTTCATTAAAATTTAAAAGAAGTAATTTGCTTGGTATCATCCACGGTTTAATCTTATATGCGTTATATCGTAAGACAAATTCTGGAAAAAACCAAAGTTTCAGATTTGATATAGGACGACTTAGTATTTCTTCATTCATTCCAATCCAATCAAAAAAGTTTCTTTTTTGATTGGATGATTTGATTTCTTAATCTTGATGAGTTATGAAATAAAAAAGACCCTTCTTATTAATTTTATCAATTATTTTATAATTATTAACTCCAGTCTTAAATTTTTTAATACTCTTGGTATCGATTTCGCCCCAGGACTCAATATCAACCTTTTTTCTAAGGCAAAAATTGAGAATTCTCCAATTCAAATATTTTCTAGCAAGAATTTTCTCTCTATCCATAATAGAATCTTCTCCTAGATAATTAAAGACTAAAAAATTATGGATAGGGATACCTATCAGCATATCAAAAAATTTGCCTTTATCTATGTTGTAATTATCGAACTTTTTTTTTCTTTAGAATTAATAGATTTATATGATAAAAAATCATATCTATAGTTTTTTTAAAAATTATATTTGTGATTCGCTAATAGGTCCACTTTAAAAAAAAAAATTTCTTTTGTAATGAATTAGTTTGGCTTTTTCATATGACTCCCATTTGTTTAAATCTGTATTTTGAACTATATAGTGTTGGTTGATTCTATTTTGCCATTTTTTTGGTACTAATCTAGGCCATCTAATCTGACGTAAATCATATTAATAATGACTTCTTAACCAATTTTTTCATTGATTTCTTTTGCAATTTAAAAAGATTTTAGGTCTTAATTCATAATGAAATATTCATTGCCCTTTAAAAAGATCATTTATTTCATTCTTGAGAAGAAAAGGTATTCCGTGACATTGAAAGACAGACCTTAACTTATATAAGTTAATAATTTGGATTTATGATAATTTGTAAAATACATATGTTTGTGAGAAGGAGGATAGGTCATAACAAATTTTTGAATTCTTATTTTTAATATTAGAAAGTGAATTTTTTATAGTCAAAATAAAGTGAATGGCATTTTTATTTGTTTTATTAATTTTTTCTTGATTTACTTCATTATTGTAAATATATTTCTCAATAATTTTTTTTGTTGATTCAAGAAAAACTTATGTATTAATCTTTGAAATATTAATGATACATAGAAAAATATCTATATATATCATTTCAATGAAATTTTATAAAATAACATGATTTTCTGATTAATCTAAGATTTCTTCTTTTTAATATCTGCCAAATATTTTTTGATGATTTTAATATTTTAGCATGATAACTTGTTTTGTTAGAACTAATATTTATTTCTTGAGTCTTTTTCTTTTATTTTTTTAATTTCTTGTATTTGATTTCTAATTGTGTTTCTTCTATCAGTCAGATCTTACATTTTGTTTTCTGCCAGTGAATAATTTGTCCATTCTATAAATTGAATTTGAACGGACGATTCATGAATCATCTGATTACTAATTATTGAATCTTTTTTCGTTTCATTCAATTCATAAATTTCTCTTAACAATCCAAATAATGGAATTGAGTTTATTTTAAAAAATTCTTTTATTATTCCTTTTAGAAATAGAAAGTTTTTAATAACCCATATTTTTTTTTAGACTTCTAGAAAAAAAATTTCCTCTTTCTTTTAAAAACCTTAAAACCATGAAATACTTAGTTTTTAATTTTTTATTTTTTTTTTAGAAATACTTAGTTTCTAATTTTTTATTTTTTTTGAATTCTTTAAAAATAGATTCAAAAAATTAAAGTTGTTTTTGGGCATAACCAAAAGAAAATTCATTTTCCATCCCCAGAACTGTTAAAAAACAAAATTCATTCCCCCTCCTCCCCCCCCCCTACCCCTTTTTTTCTTTCATTGAATCTTTATGAGAGAATCGTAATTTAGATGGGTGCCAAGGTTTAAGGCAAAAAGGGAATAGGATCTTTATCTGAATACAGTCCGTTAACCAATTTTTTAGAAATTCTGTTTTTGATA
Organism: Moringa oleifera; assembly: GCA_021397835.1. Taxonomy (NCBI): domain Eukaryota; kingdom Viridiplantae; phylum Streptophyta; class Magnoliopsida; order Brassicales; family Moringaceae; genus Moringa; species Moringa oleifera. The sequence goes on along the minus strand of JAJFZO010000609.1, from coordinate 2,493,614 downwards.
ATTGAACATTATCATAGGTGCATTTAATATGCATTTTTCGAGTCCAATCCTTTAAATCCTCAGACCACTCGGGACATTGAAATAATAGCATACGGAGGATAATTTTAACTATTATCAATGAAGGTAATATAATATATTTTTTAAGAATCGATTGGATTACTAAGAAGGAACCTCGTATAACTTGAGCAAATAAAAGGCTATCCTAGGTTTTTGAAATTTCTATCCATGTTTTTTCCTCTTTTTGTATTTTTCTCTTTTATCTTTCTTTTTTTTTCAACTTTTTTTTGTATTCTCTTCTATATAATCAAAAAAAAAATTTCTTTGTTTTTCATATCCAATTTCTAAAAATCAGTTTCATCAATCTAAAGATATCAAATGAAAAAAAAAGGGTTGTCTATTCTGTCCAAAAAAAAGTGGGGAATGCACATTTGCTTGAAACAGTTCCCGAGTAATTGTTTTACGTTTTTGGGCACGCATAGAGCCTTTGACTATGTCTCGATGAAAATCCGATACTTGCAAATAACGTATCAACACTACTTCATCTTATTGATCAAAATTATTAGTATCTTTTGTATTAGTATAAATATCCTTATTCATCTGGTTTTCTGTAAAAATCACTACACATTTGGATTTTCTTGAACGAATTTAAGGATCCACTGGCACATTTTCTTCATTTTACCCCTCTTGTTGTTCTAAATCGTCGATTAATTTGTGTAAGCAATAAGAAACTTTTTTTACTGATTTCTTTTATTTCAATAGAACTTTTTTTTTTAATTCTTTGATCGTTGGGATCAGTTATAACCGCATCGAATAAAAATTTGAAAATTTTTATTTGATTTTTTGAATCAATTTTTTCTTTCCATTCACTCGGATCTCTTCCGTTTCATCGATTTTGTACGGATCCTCCCTTTCTTTTGAAAAAAGAGAAGGAAAAGGATCTTCTTTAGTGGATAACTCTTGGTCCTGTTTAGTCCCCCCCTTTCTTCCGTTTCTGAGGTTCTTTTTAGTTCTTAGTAAAAATGGGTGACGGTATTCTGCCTAAATAATAGACACAGGTAATAAATAAGAGAATACTAAAGATTCGAGCCATAGAATTTCTCAATTCTGACACAAGACACTTATACTTATTAAATCAAATAAGTACATTAGACCTAATAGAATTATTCTGCTGTATCCAGACTAATACCAATCCAACCCATTTTATGAATAACATATGACCAATTGACCAACCAACAAAACTATTTATCATAAATAACATCTTATTGTTGCATCGAAACATATAAATGTTGACTAATCTGGTTAACATTGAACTTGGTAAAATGAAATGATTAAATAATTAAAAAATGAGATTATTCAGGAATACACATTGAATGTGAAGATTACGCATTGAATTTCTGGTAATAGATCCATAATAAAAAAAAGTGTTTGTGATTATTCCAGAAGAAATGAAACAAAAGATATGGTAGAGCTAGGAAAATTATTGTATGAAGTCTACCTAATGCTAAATGCAGAGGTGCATAATAGATCGATATGAACATCATGAGCTGTCCTGCAATAAAACCAGTTGTTACTGATACCTTCTTCTCGGTTCCTTCTTCTTTTCTTCTATAACCCGAGCTCGAAGAAGGAAGAGATAAGAAGGCCTTATGGAGAATGTGGTCAGAAATCCATAATAGAGTTTGACCACCACGACGAATTGATTATCTTCATGCATAAGGATACTAGATTACCTAGTATAAAAGATTTCAAAATCATCACAAACCTCTTTTTTTCTTTCCTATTTTAATTTTTGGATTATTATATCATGATTTTGAAACTTTTCATATATAGAAATAGAAAGAGATAGACTAGAAATGACATCTCTTATTTCAATGACACCAAAGGGATATTAAATGAATGGAATTGGGATATGGATGGAATATAATGAAATAGAGCCACTTTGAGGTTCCCTATGAAATGAGGCATGGAACGGAGCCACTACGAAGAAGTTTCGAGGGTTACGAAGGAAAATTCGAGTTCATATTGGTCATGGGTTGAGAACGGGAATTGAACTCTATGAGATCTAATCTCCCGTTGGTCCTCAATAGCTCAGTGGTAGAGTGGTCGGCTATTAATTGACTAGTCATAGGTTCGAATCCTACTTGGGGGGATTTGATTCATTTCGAATTAAAGAATTCAAAATGTCAGAATGAAAAGGTTTGCTTTGACCGTTAAGAGTAGGTAACCTGTTCCCTGTTTCTATTGCATTCTATCTCATCGTATCACATTATGTTCTATGATATTTGAGAATCACTGTCAATACCTCGGTGTAGGTTCGGGATAAACCTTTATTCCATAGTCCTAGGGCTATTCACAACTAGTTAATTAAGAATTATCAGATGTACTAGTACCAACAAGTGCATCAAAGATGCAGTCACCTATTCTCCCGAGAGGTCACAATTACCATGAGCAAACATATTAATTTAATGACGTGGAATGTATTTTTGCTATGCTACAAATACTTGTACTTGCTCTGCTATTCCCTGTCTAAGGAAGAGTTACAAGGCGTAAAAAAATATGTTGATTCTGGCCAAGAATACTAATATTATATGGTAAAAAACCTTTTTCGATAAAGTTTAAATCTAAATAAAAAGTAAGGTGACTCCATTTTGACAAAAGACCCAGCCCCAAGTTCCATAGCTTTGAGTCCGTTATCCCGATCATGATTTTCCTACCCCCAGAGGGAAAGGTCCTTCCCTTTTGGGCCGATTATGGGTGAGGAGGGATTTGAACACCCGACACCGTGGTTTGTAGCCACGTACTCTAATCCTCTGAGCTACAGGCCCCACCCCATCTCAACTGGATCTGTTCCTAGGAGTACCCTAAAAAAAAAGGAACCCTTCCTCTCCCCAACCATTTTATTTTATGTTAAAAAGATGTGAAAGCACCTTTCTCTCTATAAGAATGGTGTGTTCTGAGGTATGAAGTAGGAGAGAAGGGATTTCATAATTGGGGTTTTGGTTTTAAATAAGATGACCTTTTTATTTTTCATTTTTTTCTTTTTCATATTGAAAAAGTAATAAGAATGAGAGGTGTTAAGCTTTTTATCATCCTGGCGTAGAGCTATTTATTCGTAGGACCTCTCTATAGTATCGTCACCACAGTAGAGTTTAATCACCAAGTTCGAGATGGATTGGTGTTGTTGCTCTATGCGTAGGACACCAGAATATCGAACCATGAATGAAGAAAGCATGCGAGAAAAGTATATTGGCTAGTGATTGTGAGGCTCTAATTCTTAACTAGAGGGGACACTAAAGGCCTCCACCCTTCCATCCCTTGGATAGATAGAGAGGGAAGGTAGAGCTTTTGATTTTTTCATGTTGTCAAAGAGTTGAAGAATGGTTTTTTTGTGTTGTCAAAGAGTTGAAGAATGAAAATAGATGGCGAGTGGCTCATCGAATTGATCGGGTCATGTAGGAACAAGGTTCAAATGTACTGGTCTGTTAGGATGCTTCAGCTACATACATCATTGCACTTCCACTTGACACCTATCGTAATGATAAACATCTCGTCTCGCCGTGACCTTCTCTTGAATTCTCAAAACTTCTGTCACTCCATCCCTGTAGGGGTAAAGAACTCGTTGCTGTCTCCACTGCGCTATTGAAGGCTCAAAGGAAGTCAGAATAAGAGAGCACTCATCTTAGGGTGGGCACACTACTTAGATGCTTTCAGTAGTTATCCGCTCCACAATAGGCTACCCAGCGTTTACCATGGGCAAAATAATTAGTAAATTAGAGGTGCATCCTTCCTGGTCCTCTTGTATTAGGGAAAGATCTTGACAATGCTCTAATGCCCACACCGGATATGGACCAAACTGTTTCACGATGTTCTGAACCCAACTCACGTATCGCTTAATGGGCAAACAACCCAACTCTTGGAACATACTACAACCCCAGGTGGTGAAAAGCCAACATCAAGATTCCAAACCTTCTTGTCGATGTGAGCTCTTGGGGAAGATCAGCCTATTATCCCTAGAGTAACTTTTATTCTTTGTGTGACAAGCCTTCCACTCAGCACCGTCTGATTACTAAGGTCGACTTTCGTCCCTGCTTGACGGGTGAGTCTTGTAGTCAAGCTCCCTTTTGCTTTTACACTAGAGGGCCAATCTCCGTCCGGCCCGAGGAAACCTTTGCACGCCTCTATTTACATTTTAGAAGGCCTACACCCTATAGAAACTGTCTACCTGAGACTGTCCCTTGGCTCGTAGGTCCTGACACAAGGTTAAAAGTTTAGCTCTTCCAGAGTGGCATCTCACTGATGGCCGAAACCAAAGCTCTTATTCTCTGTTGAGTAATAGTTCGGGTAAGTCGTGAACGAGCCTCTCGAAAGATTGATGCAAATAAACGAATTTTTGTTCTACATCTCCGAGTTATATATGCCCATTTAATTCTGGTCATTGAATAAATGAAACTTTGATGAATAACCAATTTTTTCTTTCAATTATTCTTTTCCCCTTTACTAGTCTATTAATAACAAAATGGATTCCTCCAATGTATAAAATAAAAATTCCAATGGCTTTTGCTACTCTAACCTCCCTACCTCCCCCTCCCCCCCCCCCCCCCCCCCCCCTCACGATTTTTTCCTTTTCTTTTCTAGGTATCTCACCTAGAAATAAGAAATTATATTGATACTTGGTATCAAAAAAAGCATAATAACTAAAAAATGTAGTAAATAGAAATGATAAATAAATACTGGGTTCCATCGTTTCTATGGTTACTTCTTAAACGGTGAGGTCCTCTCTATACATCGGAGCTTCTTCCTTTAATTAATCAATACTACTGGTAACTTGTACAGTTCATACTCTTTGGCTTTACCCATGAATTTTCCAGTAATAGGTCTTGTCTTTCACAACGAGATCTACTTTATATAGTAATAATATTTAATTATGAGGATTAGTTGGGTAGCTGACCCTGTTAGTTCGTTCTTGCAAGAGTAGAAGCAGAATCTTTCTGTTTAAATAACTTAGGATTTCCCCTGCATAATGGATAATTGTTTATTAACAATGGGGGATTATTGCTCCTAAATTGAGGTGTTAACAATAGGGGATTATTTCTCCTAAACTGAGGTGTTGGATTTGCACTAATGGAAACCATAAGTTTTATATACAATAGAAGGATATGATAGATCTATCTTTTTTAGATAGTGAATGGAGTTCCTCCATGATTTGAACGAGTCTCACATACACCCTAGTACACATTCCTCGACGCTGAGGACATCCCCGAAGCGCGGGGGACTTCGTGACATTTCTGATTAGCTGTCTTATGTTTCTAATAAGTTGTTTAATAGTTGGCATGCTGAATCATATGCATAATGGGCTGGTTTAGATTTATCCTAACTGGATGATTCTAAATTACAATTACTTCTATTAAATATTCTATTAAACGTTTAATAGAATATTTAGTAAAATATTAAACTAAACTAAAGCCTTAAATATGGATTTCCATGAAATCACTGCTATTTTTTATTGAATTGCTATAAGATCAACAATTCCATGAGCTTGGGCTTCTGTTGCTGACATAAAAACATCCCTTTCCATGTCTTCGAATACAACCCATAAGGGCTTGCCCGTTCTTTGTACATAAACCCTTGTGAGGTTTCGCAAAGTTTCAGTAGTTCTTCCGCTTCCAGGATAAATTCTCCCATTTGTGCCTTATAAAAAGAACTAGCAGGTTGATGGAACATTACCCTGATGATATAACATAATAAATCTTTTTTCTATCTCGCATGCTGAGGTGATGAGACGAGATAACGAATAATAAGAAAAAAAAAAAAGAGAATTAAGCAATCATACAGGCATTTTTTATGCATTGCATACGGCTCTACAATAAAATTCACATTTTTTACCTTTTCTTTCATCGAAGAAAAAGAAAAAATAAGGTCCATTAGACCCAGATCAATAAATGATCCAATTACCACTGTTCTTTTTTTCAGAGGACTTAAAAAAAATACTATGATGGTCCCGTTGCTTTATATATTTATTTTATTTATTTCGTCTGTGATTCAGCAATCCCAAAGTTTCTTTTTTTTTTTTTTACTTTTTCGTAACATAAATATTCTTAATAGCCTTTCGGTGTGAAAATAGTTTGTGACGCTAAAATGGGCCCACGATAACTAAGATAAAATTGAAAATCCCCCTTATCTCATACTACTCTTTCGATACATAATCTAATATTTTGAAGAAAAAGAAAACTCATATCAAATTCAAAGTGCCATGCTATTATTATTTATTAATTCATATTTCATATGGCGAAGGCATAGTCTTTTTTTTCTCACAAATAAAAAACTGATTAGCGCTAAGTGTGAGGGAATGCTAGATGTTTGGTAATTTCTCCTTCGACTAGGATAAAAGATCCCATTGAAGAGGCCAATCCCATGCATATTGTCTGTACATCCGGTTGAACAAATTGCATAGTATCATAAATAGCCACTCTGGGTATTACCCATCCGCCAGGAGAATTTATAAACAAATGCAGATTTTTGGTATCATTTTTTATACTGAGATATACCATAAGACCAATAAGTTGATTCGAGATCTTGCTATCAACCTCTTGGCCTAAAAAAAGTAATCTTTCTCAATAAAGTCGGTTGATTAAGATAAAATTAAATTGTATCCCTTAAGAGCCGTACAAGCACCTTTTGATGCATATGATTTAGAAAAAATTTACGAAAAAAAAAATCAATGTGTAGATTTCAGCCCTTTTTCTTTTATCATAGCAGGCTTTTTATAACTTTTAACGAAGGTCTTCTTTTTTCTTCCATTTGTAAAGAAAGATGCATTTTGACCCTTTGCCTATAATTGTATAATATAAAAAATTTCACTAAGCTCATTGGACTAGCTTCTCATTGATGTTTTTTTTTCATCGAGATCCAATCCAAATCGCGATGTCATTTTCTTGTTCTTGAATGGGCTTCTTCAATTTTGTATTCAATTTTTTTAGGTTTATACTCTACTTCGAGTAAAGATCTGCCCGATTTTTATTTGCACATATAGGACAAATGAACCAAATACCACGTCTTTTTGCTACGACTTTTTTTTTTCAATTCATTTCTTTCGTGTCTTTTGCCAATTATTCAACGTATTAATCATATTATTCGATTGATTAACAGTGTGAGATCATTCTTATTTAGAATTTTTTTATAAATAGAATCATTTATGATATAAGTGGTAATCATTGATATATTACCAATTGGGTTTTTGCTAAACGGAGTTTGGATACTTCATTTTATTGGTCCAACCAAGTCAACCATAAATCATTCTAATTGAAAATATTAATCTGAATACCCCCTCAAAATGGATCTAATTACACTTCATTGCACTTCATGCTATAAATTTTTGATAATAAAATCAATCTTTTTGGGCAAAACAGAGGATATCTCGATCGAGAGAGAGAATGGAGAAATCCCACATGGCCCGATATATCTGACAAGTCGCACTATATGTCCACCCAAGATGTATCTTCCTCTCCAGGACTTCGAAAAGGTACTTTTAGAACACTAATAGGAATTAAATGAAAGAAAAAAAGATTTAAGTACTCTATTTCACTTTGATGTGGAAGTATAACAATGGGGTTATTGTCTTAATAATATTGGCCTTTATCATGCTTTATTAATTCTATTTTATACATAGATTGAATAAGGTCATAAAAAATAAAATAAAATAGAAAATAAAGGTAAAGGAAGACAGAATGAATAAAAATAAAAGAAATTTTTTACGAATAGGTCCTTTGGATGATGAACAAATATAGATACGTTTATTCATAGAAAATAGGGCTAACCTCCATTGCGTATTGGTACTTATTGGATATAAAATAGATCTGCTTCTCTTTTTTCCTATGAACCAAATTGTTCCATTATTATTGAAAGAATAGAACAAACATTAATTCTTTCTCCGAAATAATCTGTTAAAAGGGAGAAAGTCGATAGTATAGTTTTTTTCCAATGCAATAAAGTTACATAGTGTTTATTTTTCATTGATAAAGGGGTATTTCCATGGGTTTGCCTTGGTATCGTGTTCATACCATCGTATTGAATGATCCTCACCGTTTACTTTCTGTTTATATAATGCATACAGCTCTGGTTGCTAGTTGGGCTAGTTCGATGGCTTTATATGAATTAGCAGTTTTTTGATCCCTCTGACCCCGTTCTTGATCTAATGTGGAGATAAAGAATGTTCATTATACCCTTCATGACTCGTTTAGGAATAACCAATTCATGGGCTAGTTAGAGAATTACAGGAGGGATTATAAGGAATCCAGGTATTTAGAGTCACGAAGGTGTAACCGGAGCACATATCGTGTTTTCTGGCTTGTGCTTCTTGGCAACTATCTAGCATTGGGTGTATTAAGGCCTAGAAATATTTTGTAATGAATGTATAGGAAAAACCTTCTTTGGATTTGCCCAAGATCTTTGGAATTCATTTATTTCTTTCAAGAGTGACTTGTTTTGGTTTTGGGGCATTTCATGTAACAAGATTATATGGTCCTGGAATATGGATGTTCGACCTTTATAGACTAACCGAAAAGGTACAATCTGTAAATCCAACATGGGGCGTAGAAGGTTTTGATCCTTTTATTCCGGGAGGAATAGCCTCTCATCATATTGCAACAGGGACATTGGGCATATTATCGGACTTATTCCATCTTAGTGTATGTCCGCCCCAACGTCTATACAAAGGATTATGTATGGGCAATATTGAAATCATCTTTTCCAGTAGTATCGCAGCTGTCTTTTTTGCAGCTTTTATTGTTGTTGGAACTATGTGGTATGGTTCAGTAACTACCCTATCGAATTATTTGGTCTTACTCGTTATCAATGGGATCAAGGATACTTCTAGCAAGAAATATATTGAAGAGTTAGTGCTGGACTAGCTGAAAATCAAAGTTTATCAAAATTTTGGTCTAAAATTCCTAAAAAATTAGCTTTTTATGATTACATTGGCAATAATCTGGAGAAATGGGGATTATTTAGAGCGGGTTCAATGGACAACCGGGATGGAATAGCTGTTAGGTGGTTAGGACACCCTATCTTTAGAGATAAAGAAGAGTGTGAACTTTTTATACGTCATATGCCTACTTTTTAGGAAACATTTTCGATTGTTTTAGTAGACGAAGACGGAATTGTTAGAGTGGGTGTTCCTTTTAAAAGGGAAAAATCGAAATATAGTGTCGAACAAGTAGACGTAACTGTTGAGTTTTATGGCGGTGAACTCAATCAAGTGAGTTATAGTGATCCCCCGACTGTGAAAAAATATGCTAAACGCACTCAATTAGGTGAAATTTTTTAATTAGATCATGCTACTTTGAAATCCGATGGTGTTTTCCATAGCAGTCCAAGGGGTTGGTTTACTTTTGGACATGCTCATTTTTGCTCTGCTCTTCTTCTTCGGACACATTTGACATGGTGCTAAAACCCTGTTCAGAGATGTTTTTGCTGGTATTGATCCAGATTTGGATGCTTAAGTGGAATTTGGAACATTCCAAAAAATTGAAGATCCAACTATAAGAAGACAAGTAGTTTGATGTAACACTACTTTGTTATTTTTCGCTTTTATTTTCTATTCGCGATTTGGCATGGAGTACTAGAGAAATCTTGATTTAAATCGTTGCCTTTTCTTTGACTCTTGTTCTTTCTTGATCTGAAGGATCATCCCAAATAAGCAAAACAGGTACGGAAGCTATAATTGTAAACCACGATCGAATTTATGGAAGCATTGGTTTATACATTCCTTTTAGTATCGACTTTAGGTATAATTTTTTTCGCTATCTTTTTTTTTAGGAACCGCCTAAAGTTCTAACTAAAAAAATGAAATAATTTTTCATTATCTCAATTGAAGTAATCAACCTCTCAATATTGGGAGGCTAATTACTTCAACTAGTCCCCGTGTTCCTCGAATGGATCTCTTAACTATTGAGAGGGTTGCCCAAAGGCAATATATAAGGCCTTCCCAAAAAAACTTACAAGTAACCCAGATATAGAGATGGTGACTAGGGTCGCTATTTCCATTATTATATAATTTCAAGAACACAATAGATCTATGCTAAGATCGTTTATTTACAACGAAATGGTATACAAAGTCAACAGATCTTAATGAATACAAAATAAGATTTATGGCTACACAAACTGTTGAGGGTAGTTCTAGATCTAGGCCAAGACAAACTATTGTAGGGGATTTATTAAAACCATTATATTCAGAATATGGTAAAGTAGCTCTTAGATGGGGAACAACTCCTTTGATGGATGTTGCAATGGTTCTATTTGCAATATTCCTATATATTGTTTTAGAGATTTATAATTTTTTCATTTTACTGGATGAAATTTCAATGAATTAGACTCATAAGAACCACGAAGTCCTAGCCTTTTCAATACAAAAAGTGAACCAAAGCATTTAGGTCTCAAATTTTTAGCCTATTTTATTTTGGTAGTTCAACCGCGAAATTTCTTTCTGTATTGTATTTTCGGAATATGAGTGTGTGACTTGTTATAATTGATCCTATTGATCCTACAGAGAATGGATCTGTCATCTTGATAAAGATGGTTTTACCTCGTCGGATATTCATTCGAGTATCTAGAGCACAGAATTTATGAAATAGATCACGAAGTATTCGAATCATACTTAATATTCAGACCTCGTAGCCGAACTCTTTTCCAAAGAAAAGTTACATATTAGAAATAGAAATTGAAAGATTTTTTGTCTTTCAAACTCTTGTTTATGCTTATTTTGATCAAAGAACAAATGCTTCTTTGTATTTTATTTTTTTAGTCATTATATCTATTCTATTCATTGAATAAGTAATGATCCAAGGGTTCTTACTTAGAGAATCTTTGGACTTTGAAGGTTTCATTGAATCATCATGGTTCTAATATGAATTTGAGATTTCAATTGATTCGTAAGGTCTCAACAAGAGAATTCCTATCAATAATAAAGAAAACAAGAATAAAATAAAGCCACATTACATACAAATACCAAATAAAAAAAAAGAAATAGATAATATAAAAGATTCAAGAGGCCTGTAACGATTAACACAAGATGAAGACGAATAAGCAGACTTGATTTTTTAGCATTTAACCACAAAAAAGAGCTTTGAATTTTTATTCTTTCGTATCTTCAGATAATATTGAATGAGAGAATTAAGAAGTTTCAAACTTTCTATTACATATTCATTTCAAGCAGTATTTAGGTGTTTTTGTTTGAGTTGTACGAGATGAAACCCTTTGTATGTGAAAAATCTCGATATATTTTGGGGATTAAAAGCAAATTGCAAGGTCTGAGATGACTCAGAAAGCATTTAATCATGATCAACTTTGTAAGCTAACTTGGGTATTGAGCATTTTAAGAATTGAATTCCTCGCAATAGATAGTTGCAACAACTTCTTAAAGAGGAATTGGGTAAATTTTTTCTTACATATGGAATCATTCATATATGTGTGGATAACATATAGATTTTATAACATGTAGATTTATTTTATATTATTCATTTAGTTTGGTTGATTCTTGCTCGAGCTAGATGATGAAAAATTGTCATGTTCGGTTCCTTCGGGGGATGGATCTATAAGAGTTCACCTATCCCAATAACAAAAAAAACCTAACTTGAATGATCCTGTATTAAAAGCTAAATTAGCTAAAGGTATGGGTCATAATTATTATGAGGAACCTGTATGGTCCAATGATCTTTTATATATTTTTCTAGTAGTAATTCTCGGTACTATTGCCTGTAACATAGGCTTAGCGGTTTTAAAACCATCAATGATTGGTGAACCCAAGGATCCATTTGCAACTCCTTTACAAATGTTACCTGAATGGTATTTCTTTCTCGTATTTCAAATACTTCGTACAGTACCCAACAAGTTATTGGGTGTTTTTTTAATGGTTTCAGTACCTGCGGGATTATTAATAATACCTTTTTAGAAAATGTTAATAAATTCCAAAATCCATTGTCGTCCAGTAGTGACAACCGTCTTTTTGATTGGCATGGCGGTGGCCCTGTGGTTGGGTATTGGAGCAACATTACCGATTGATAAATCCCTAAGTTTAGGTCTTTTTTAATTAAATTTATTCAATTGTAAAATAAGACAATGGGAGCATCTAAGGAGTAGTCACTTCAAAGCGAATTCTCCTTAGATATATCTATTTGATTAAATTTGGGTCCAAATAGAATATATGGATTGTGTTGAAGGTTCAAAACTCATTTCATCTTTTTTTCGTTATTTAGAAAAAACAAAAAAAGAGGAAATAAATCCAATGGATTTAAATTTAAAACATATTTTTTAGTAAATTCATTTTGAAATGCTTTTTCTATTTCTTTTCTAGAATGCTTAATATCTGTTTTACATCTTCTATGCGAAAATCTTCAATTTTCATTGGGTCTTTTCGAGTCTTATTTAAAAGGTCCAATAATGCATGTATATTGGACTTTTTGAGACAATTATAGATTCTGGGAGGCAATTCTGTTTGGTTAATAAAATTATATTAAAAGGCTATTTCTTTTTTCTTTTTTCTTAGTTTAGCCAATCCATCATGAAAAGGGAAAAAGGGTAAAGTAACCTTGTATTGATTGTTCTCTAAATAGAACTTTTCTTCTTCCGCATGTAGAAAAGGAATAAATAAATTAATCAAATTTCGGGAGGCTTCATGAAGTGCTTCTTTAGGAGTTAAACTTCCATTTGTCTATATTTCTAGAAAAAGTATCTCTTGTTTTTCAGTCCCAGTCCCATAAGAATGAATACTATGATTCGCATTTTGAACAGGCATGAATACAGCATCTATAGGATAACTTCTGTCTTGAAAGTTATTTGGTGTTTTTATACCATATCCTTGATTTCTCTCGATTTGTAAGCCAATACATAAATCAATTGGTTCTGTTAGGCTAGCTATATTCTGTGTATTATCAATGATTTCTATAGAGGGTGGTAAAATGAAGTATTGAGCAGTTACATATCTGAGACCTTTGGCACAAATAAACGCGTCATAAGTTCCATACAGATTACTTATTAATACAATCTTTGTCAAATTCATTAAAATTTCATGTTCTGATTCTTGAATACCTACTATGGTAGAATATTCATGTGGTGTTTTCTTAGATTTTACACGTGTAATACATGTTCCTTTTATTTCTCCAAGCAAAGCTCTTTGCATCGCAATGCCTATTGTGTCGGCTTGACCTTTCATAAGTGGAGACAGAATAAAGCGTCCATAATAAAGACACTTACTGTCTGTTCTTGATTCAACACACTTCAACTGTAGTGTCTGAGTAGATACTTTTACTTTCTCTCGAACCATAATAATATTATTTGATCATATCATTGAATCATTTATTTCTCTTGAAATCTTTTTAGTCTTTATTTCTATGTTTTACACACGTCTTTTTTCAGGAGGTCTACAACCATTATGTGGCATAGGGGTTACATCCCTTACGAAACTTAATAGTATAACCCTTCTACGAATAGCTCGTAATGCTGCATCTCTTCCAAGCCCAATGCCTTTTATCATGACTTCGGCTTGTTGCATACCTTGATCCACTACTACTCGAATAGCATTTCCCGCTGTGATTGAGCAGCAAAAGGTGTCCCTCTTCTTGTACCTCTGAATCCACAAGTACCAACAGAGGACTAAGAAATCACCCGACCCCGTACATCCGTAACAGTCACAATGGTATTGTTGAAACTTGCATGAAATAATTCCCTTTGGTATTCTACATGAATTTTTACGTAAACCATTACGTCCATTCTTACGTAAACCAACTCTTGATATAGGCTTTGCCATATTTTATCATTTCATAAAGATAAGTCAAAGATATATGGATATATCCATTTCATGTCAAAACGGATCCTCTTTTTTCTTTTTTATTTGTTCATCAGTTCTTTTAAGGAAGTCCCTTTTAGAAAGATTATCCTTGTCTTTGTTTATGTCTCGGGTTAGGACAAATTACTATAATTCATCCCCTCATACGGATTAGTCGACACTTTTCACAAATTTTATAAACAGAAGCCTTTATTTTCATAGCTATTATTCCTTAACTTAATTCCGAATCTACTTATTAGAAGAAAATAAGTTTCTTGAAAAATTGAATTGTATCCTCATGAAAGGAATGTTGAAGTTGAGAAAACCATCTAATCATTTGAATTCTTGTTGCGAAGTCTATAAATTGTATGCCTCATGGTTTAATCATAAAGACTTACTTCAATTTTTATTTTACTTTATTTCCCCTATAGTATATGTATAAACCTATGTCGGATCCTTCCTGAAAGATAACCTAGAATCAGATTTTCATTAAACCCGGAGCATGCCATTGGGAAGTGATTCAGTAATTAAACCTTCCCCATTTTGTTCTTTCATTCCAGGTAAAACTATCAACTAATATCGTGGGAGTGATATTAGACAACTTGTCTTTTTTTTGCACAAATGGGAAGTTTCGGATACAATTCGGATATCAGAAAGACTACCATATAAAACACTAGATTTCTCCTTCGATTCCTTCTCGTCGAGCCTCTCGGTCTGTCATTTTACCTTGAGAAGTAGAAAGGATTACAATCCCCATCCCGCCTAAAATTCTTGGAATTCATCGATAGTTAGAGTAGATTTGTAGACCAGGTCGACTGATCCGTTTTAAATTCAAAATAGTTCTATATGGCTCTTTCCTATTTCGTCTATGTCATAGGGTTAAAATAAAAAAAATTCTTGTTTTCCCGATGTTTCCTTACGTTTTCAATAAAACCTTCTTGTAAAAGTATTTTAACAATGTTTTCGGTGATGTGAAGAGATGTTATACGAAGCATTCCTTTTCTATTCATCTCAACATTTCGTATAGAGGTTATTATATTAGCAATAGTTACCCTACCTATGATAAACTAAAATTATTCTTGCTCCCGAATTTTGATATAATCAGCATGTTTTTTTATTTATATATATTTTCTTTTTATATTTTATATTTATAGTTATATATATTATATATAAATTATATTAAATTAATATATAAATTTAATTTTTCTACAAGTATTATCTATTATTATATAATAATTATATTAAGGGTATATGCGTGAAGGGTAGATACGTGATACACAATCTACTAATTAATCTATTTGATTTAAATCCTGTAACTATATTCAAGTCTCATCTTATAATATCTCAGGAGCTAATGAAACTATTTTAGTGAAATTTAACTGTCTCAATTCTCGAGGGATCGCACCAAAAACTCGAGTTCTTTTTGGATTTCCTTCTTTATCAATGATAAATGCAGCATTGTCATCATATCGTATTATCATCCCATTGTTATGTTTGAGTTCTTTACAAGTACGTAAATTATAGCTCTAATCACTTCTGATCTTTCTAGCGGCGTATTTGGTACTGCTCCCTTGATCACAGCAATAATAACATCACCAATATGAGCATATCGGTGATTATTAGCTCCTATGATTCGAATACACATCAATTCTCGAGCCCCATTATTGTCTGCTACATTCAAATGAGTCTGAGGTTGAATCATATCATTTTTTTTAATCTATTCTTTGGACGAAGTCAAAAAAGAAATATTATTTGTCAAAAAAAAAAGAAAACCTATAATTTCTTTATCCCTAAGACATCTTTCTTTTATGACTCTATATTCCTATTCCGAAATGATGAATTACGTTTTTATAGGCATTTTGGACGCTACTATTAAAATAGCCCTTTTGGCTATATTTTTAGCTATTCTGCTTATTTCATAAAGTATTCTACCTGGTTTAACGACAGCTACCCAATATTCGGGAGATCCTTTCCCCGAACCCATACGTGTTTTTATAGGTCTTATTATAACAAGTTTGTCTAGAAATATACTTACCCATATTTTTCCACCACGGTGAATATTTCTTGTCATTGTTCGTCGCCTTGTTTTTATTTGTCTAGATGTGATCTAAGCGGATTCAAGTGCTTGAAGAGCATATCTACCGAAACAAATACGATTACCTCAATAAGATATTCCTCTTAGTCTTCCTCTATGTTGTTTACGAAATCTGGTTCTTTTAGGGTTATAGTTGATGGTTGTTTCTAAATTCCATCTCTACTACAAAATTAGACATGAGAGTTTCTTCTCATCCAGCTCCTCGCGAATGAAAGGACTAAAAAAGATTTATTAAGATATACATGTAGTTAATGAATAATAGACTCAATCATGGGATTCTTTGAGATTTCATCTAATCTATTCTAAATTGTATATCTTTTTTGGAAATAGAATTCATCTTGAATTCTATTTATAGATAATGTAATGTCGAATGTCATTTTTTTTGGGGTTATAATCTTATAATGAATCCTTATTTTGTTTTGCCCTTTTTAATCGTATTGAATTGACCCAAATTTATCAATCCAATAAAATCAACTTTTCGCGGGCGAATATTTACTCTTTCAATATCTATTTC
Organism: Moringa oleifera; assembly: GCA_021397835.1. Lineage (NCBI taxonomy): Eukaryota > Viridiplantae > Streptophyta > Magnoliopsida > Brassicales > Moringaceae > Moringa > Moringa oleifera. The sequence continues at coordinate 2,477,189 of JAJFZO010000609.1, read as the reverse complement.
GATTTTAGGGCTAGCCCATGACTTTTCAGAATCAGAATAATAATAGATGAATTGGTTTCTGGTTTGTTCCGCCATCCCACCTAATGAATCATTAGGATTCCTTTTCAATAGAATCTTCTGCATTCATAGGTTTCGTCGTTCCCATCGCATCTTGATTAATGTTTAGGTCTGAATTCTATAATGGAGCCCTAATAAAATTTTTTAATTTATTCTTGAGTCAATCTTCTCAATTTTTATTGATTCAAGGCTCTTAATTTTTTTTTGTTCTACGAACAAATTTATCTAATTATGCATGAATCTGTATTGATGCTTTATTACATTGTCTTTTCTTTTATGAGATGATTTCATAGACCTTCCATATTGGAATCATATATCATTGACATTTCTTTTTTTCTCTTTCTCTCATACTTCTATTTATCTGCATACTTTTCTATTTCGCTTCACAACTTATAATTAGATTGATTTTTATTTTATCTTTTTATGTAAAAAAAATTTAGTTGTTACAATCATATGACCAATATATCATACCTTAACTGCTTCTTTGGATTCAGATAACGCAAAGCAATGAGTTGGTTATTAGTGCTCGCTATAGTTATTAGTTCCTATTATAGTTATAGGTCGGTTCATTTTTTTTTTAATCCTAATGCTATCAAAGGATCGATCGAATTTTTATTCAACCTTATAGAATTGATGATTTTTTTTTATTGAACATAAAAAAAGAATGAAATAATTTGTCTTTTTTTATCACTGGAGAGAACGTGAAGACAAGTCTTTTTATTCTTCGTCTACAAATATCCAAAATTTAATTCCTAATATCCCATAGATAGTTGGAACTATATAAGAACAATAATCAATTTTAGCCTTAATGGTTTGTGGAGGAACCTTACCTTTTCTGATCCATTTGATACGTGCAATTTCTTTTCCATCAATACGCCCTACAATTTCCACTTGAATTCCTTTTGTATTCGCTTGTTCAGTTAATTCAATAGCTTTTTTCATTGCTTTGTGAAATGAAACTCTATTCTTTAATTGTCAAACTATAAATTCTGCAAGAATATTGGGGTGTTCATAAGGATTTGTAATTCTTGTAATAGCAATGTTGAGTTTTCGGTTCACACAATTAAGTTCTTTTGGTACATTCAGCTATAATTCTTCCATTATTCGCGGCTTATCTTCAATTAATAATTTTGGGAATCCCATATAGATTATGACCTGAATCATATCGATTCTTTTTCGAATTTCTATACGCACAATTCCCTTGACACAGGAGGATATTCTCATTTTTTTTTTATCTTCTTGTAAACCCTCAGAATAATTTTTTGGTTGTGCAAACCAAGGAGAATGATGGCTTTGGGTTATACCAAGTCTGAAACCAAGTGGATTTATTTTTTGTCCTATAAGTCTCCACGACTATTACTATATGTATTATGATATGTCATCTTTGTGTTCTTATTTATCCATCCAGGTTTTTTAAAGCACATTACATGTTCTTCATATAAGGATGTATCTTCCAATACGATAATTATATGACAAATGGGTCTTTTTATTGGATAACTCTGTCCTTGGGCTCGAGGTTTGAATTTTTTTCACAGTAGTACCCTTGTTCACTTGGATTTACTAATGACTAAATTCATTTCGTTGAAACCCATATTGTGACTAGCATTTGCTGTTGCAGAATAAACCAATTTAAAAATGGGATAGCATGCTCGATAAGCATGAGTTCTAGTATCATAAGTGTTTCCTCATAGGAACGTCCACGAATCTGATCAATTACTCTTCGCGCTTTATTGGCGGACATACAAATATGTTCACCTAAAGCGTATACTTTTGTATATGACTTCGTCTTTCTCTTCTTTATCATAAGGTTCACCTTTCACTAATGAATTTACATTGATTTTATTTTTGATGAGACCTATTATCATTTTTCACATGTCCGCGAAAGTTTCATCTAATCTATGTGCAAATTCTCACAATTTATGTCCTACCATACGATCTGTTATATAAACAGGCAAGTTTTCCCTTCCATTATGGATAGCAATGGTATGGCTGATAATTATGGGTATAATGGTAGATGCCCGGGACCAAGTTATTATTATTGTGTTTTTCGCTTTTGCATTAAGCTTATCAATTTTTCTTAATAAATGATTTGCTACAAAAGGATTTTTTTTTTCAGTGAACGTATCACAGTTAATTTACTCTTATTTTTTTAAAAGATGAATAAGAAATTCTATTTTTTCTCCTATTTACTACGACAACGAAGAATCAAATCATCACTATATTTATTCCTTTTTCTACTTCTTCTTCCAAGTGCAGGATAACCCCAAAGGGTTGCGGGTTTTTTTTCTACCAATTGAAGCCTTTCCCTTCACCACCTCCATTGGGATGGTCTACAAGGTTCATAACTACTCCTCATACTATAAGATGTTTACCTAGCCAATATTTAGATCCGGCTCTACCCAAACTTCTTTGGTTCACCCCAACATTCCCCACTTGTTTGACTGTTGCTGAGCAGTTTTTGGATATTAAATGGACCTCTCTAGAAGGTAATTTTAATGTGCCAATTTCTTATCTTTTGCAATTAGTTTCGCTACAGCACCTGCTGCTCTAGCTAATTGTCCACCCTTTCTAAGTGTGATTTCTATGTTATGTATGGCCGTCCCTAAGGGCATATCGGTTAAAGTGGATTCTTTTTTTTTTATCAATCAAAATCCCTTCCCAAACTGTACAACCTTCTTTTAAAGCATACGACTTTCTTGATGTAAATGATGATATCTATACAGATGGATCTTATATATATCGTACAATGAAGTACCACACGAGTGGATATATAGGAAGCCAAATATGCTGAATAACTCATGTTATGATCTTCTACATCCTAGGTCTTCCCGTTCCATCATCTGGCTTATGTTTTTCATGTAGTATTGAGACCGAATGACTCTATGAAATTACATCGATACTTTCATATATTATGGGTTACATAGGAGACATCTCTATTTTTTCCCCGGGGAATCTTTAGAATTACCACTGCTTAGCTTTCAATTCCCCTTTGACCATTAAATGAAATGTGAATAACCCGTCCTCCTCTCTTTGAAACAAGAGGCACTTCTATTCTGTCTACACTTGAAACAATTTTGTCTTTCCCATATTACTATATCTCTAAAGTCAATAATTTTATATGAGAAACCACTAAACTCAATCACTTGCTGCTGTTACTCTTCAGTTTTCTGTTGAGGTCTATCCTATAGAGGTACTCAAATTGGATCAGTGATCGATTTCTAAATTTCGTCGTAAATCTAATTAGTTACTTCTAATTACGTAAATCAATAGTTCAAACCGCATTCAAAGGTAGGGCATTTTCTATTTTTATAGGAACTTCTATGGTCGAAAGAAAAAATCTCTATTTGATAGGGCTTCTTCCTATACCTATGAATTCCATTGGACCCAGAAATGATACATTGGAAAAATCTTTTGGATCTTCCAATATCAATAGGTTGATTGTTTCGCTCTTGTATCTTCTAAAAGGAAAAAAGATCTCTGAGAGTTGTTTCCTGGATCCGAAAGAGAGTACTTGGGTTCTTTCAATAACTAAAAAGTGTATCATGCCTGAATCTAGCTGGAGTTCGCGGTGGTGGAGGAACTGAATCGAAAAAAAGAGAGATTCTAGTTGTAAGATATCTAATGAAACGATCGCTGGAATTGATATCTCATTCAAAGAGAAAGATATCAAATATCTGGAGTTTCTTTTTGTATATTATATGGATGATTTGATCCGCAAGGCCCATGATTGGGAATTGTTTGATCGTCTTTCTTCGAGTAAGAGGCGAAACATAATCAACTTGAATTCGGTATAGTTATTCGAAATCTTAGTGAAAGACGGGATTTGTTATCTCATGTTTTCTTTTCACAAAAAAATACTAATTGAAGTGAAGGGTTTCTTTAAACAATAAGGAGCTGGGTTAACTATTCAATCAAATGATATTGAGCATGTTTCCCATCTTTTCTCGAGAAATAAGTGGGCTGTTTTTTTGCAAAATTGTGCTCAATTTCATATGTGGCAATTCCACCAAGATCTCTTCGTTAGTTGGGATAAGAATCTGCATGAATCGTATTTTTTAAGGAACATATCGAGAGAGAATTGGATTTGATTAGACAATGTGTGGTTGGTAAACAATGATTGATTTTTTAGCAAGGTACGAAATGTATCATCAAATATTCAATATGATTCCGCAAGATCCAATTCGTTCAAGTAACAGATTCTAGCCAATTGAAAGGATCTTCTCATCAATTTAGAGATCATTTCGATTCCATTAGTAATGAGGATTCGAAATATCACACATTGATCAATCAAAAAGAGATTCAACAACTAAAAGAAAGATTGATTCTTTGGAATCCTTCTTTTCTTCAAATGGAACGAATAGAGATAAAATCAGACCAATTCCCTAAATGCCTTTTTAGATATTCCTCAATGCCCCAGCTATTCACGAAACGTGAGAAGCGAATGAATAATCATCTACTTTCGAAAGAAATCGAAGAATTTCTTGGGAATCCTACAAGACCCATTCGTTCTTTTTTCTTTGACAGATGGTCAGAACTTCATCTGGGTTTGAATCCTACTGAGAGGTCCACTAGGGATCAAAAATTGTTAAAAAAAGAACAAAATGTTTCTTTTGTCCCTTCCAAATGATCAAAAAATAAAGAAATAGTTAATATATTTAAGATAGTTACGTATTTACAAAATACCATCTCAATTCATCCTATTTCATCAGATCTGGGATGTGATATGGTTTCAAAGGATGAACTGGATATGGACAATTCCAATAAGATTTCATTCTCAAACAAAAATCCATTTTTTGATTTATTTCATCTATTCCATGATCGAAACAAGGGAGGATACACGTTACAGCATGATTTTGAATCAATAGAGATTTCAGGAAATGGCAGATCTATTCAAGCTATCAATAACCGAGCCGAATCTGGTGTATCATAAGGGATTTACCTTTTCTATTGATTCTTACTGATTGGATCAAAAATAATTCTTGAATGAGGTATTCAACTCCAGGGATGAATCAAAAAGGAAATCTTTATTAGTTGTACCTCCTATTTTTTATGAAGAAAACGAATCCTTTTATCGAAGGATTAGAAAAAAAAATGGGTTTGGATCTCCTGCAGGAATGATTTGGAAGATCCAAAACCAAAAATAATGGTATTTGCTAGCAACAACATAATGGAGGCAGCCAATCAATATAGATTGATCTGAAATCTGATTCAAATCCAATATAACACTTATAGAAGAAAATGTATTAAATTGATTCTTTTTAATGAACAAATCTGATCGCAACTTTGAATATGGAATTCAAAGGGATAAAATAGGAAATGGTACTCTGAATCATCGAACTATAATGAAATATACGATCAACCAACATTTATCAAATTTGAAAAAAAGTGAGAAGAAATGGTTCGATCCTCTTATTTTTCTTTCTCGAACTGAGAGATTCATAAATTGGGATCCTAATGCATATAGATACAAATGGTGCAATGGGAGCAAGAATTTCTAGGAGCATTTGGAACATTTCGTTTTTGAGCAGAAGAGCCATTTTCAAGTAGTGTTCGATCGATTATGTATTAATCAATACTCGATTGATTGGTCTGAGGTTATTAACAAAAAAGATTTGTCTAAGTCAATTCGTTTCTTTTTGTCCAAGTTACTTCTTTTTTGTCCAAGTTAGTTCTCTTTTCATCTAACTCACTTCCTTTTTTTCTTCGTGAGTTTTTAGAATATCCTCATTCATAGGTCTGAGATCCACATCTATGAATTGAAAGGTCCGAATGATCAACTCTACAATCAGTTGTCAGAATCAATAGGTTTTGAAATCGTTCATTTGAAAAAATTGAAACCTTTCTTATGGGATGATCATAATACTTCTTAAAAATTGAAATTCTTGATCAATGGAGGAACAATATCACTATTTTTGTTCAATAAGATACCAAAGTGGATGATTAACTCATTTCATACTAGAAAAAATAGCAGAAAATCTTTTGATAACACGGATTCATATTTCTCAATGATATCCCATGATCAAGACAATTGGCTAAATCTCGTGAAACCATTTCATAGAAGTGCATTGATATCTTATTTTTATAAAGCAAATTGACTTCAATTCTTGAATAATGCACATCACTTCTACTTCTACTGTAACAAAAGATTCATTTTTTATGTGAAAAGGCCCATATTGATAATTACGATTTTATGTATGGACAATTCATCAATATCTTGTTCATTTGTAACAAAATATTTTCTTTGTGCGGTGGTAAAAAAAAAAACATGCTTTTTTGGAGAGATATACTATTTCACTTTCACCAATCAAGTCACAGGTATCTAACATATTCATATCTAAGGATTTTCCACAAAGTGGTGACAAAAGGTATAAATTGTACAAATCTATCCATTTTCCAATTCGATCTAATCCATTAGTTCGTAGAGCTATTTACTCAATTGCAGACATTTCTAGAACACCTCTAACAGAGGGACAAATAGTCAATTTTGAAAGAATTTATTGTCAACCTCCTTCAGATATAAATCTATCTTATTTAGAAGAGAAGAACTTGCATCAGTATCTCAATTTCAATCCAAACACTCCATGTTCTGAGAAATATTTACCATCTGAAAAGAGAAAAAAAAAACAAAGTCTTTGTCTAAAGAAATGCGTTGAGAAAGGGCAGATGGGTAGAAGCTTTCAACGAGATAGTGCGTTTTTAACTCTCTCAAAATGGAATCTATTCCAAACATATATGCCATGGTTCCTTACTTCGACAGAGTACAAATATCTAAATTTGATATTTTTAGATACATTTTCAGACCTATTGCCGATACTAAGTAGCAGTCAAAATTTTGTATCCATTTTTCATGATATTATGCATGGATCAGTTATATCATGGCGAATTCTTTAAAAAAAATTGTGTCTTCCACAATGGAATCTGATAAATGAGATTTCGAGTAAGTGTTTACATAATCTTCTTCTGTCTAAAAAAATGATTCATCGAAATAATGAGTCACCATTAGATCTACTCTTCATAGGCAAACTTGGGATTTGCGATCCTAGGTAAGATCGATTCAGGATCATGGGATCCTTTTCTATCAGATAGGAAGGGTTGTTGCACAAAATGTACTTCTAAGTAATTGCCCCATAGACCCTATATCTATCTATATGAAAAAGAAATCATGCAATGAAGGGGATTCTTATTTGTATAAATGGCACTTCGAAATTGGAATGAGCATGAAGAAATTAATGATACTTCTTTATCTTTTGAGTTGTTCTGCCGGATCGATCGCTCAAGACCTTTGGTCTCTATCTAGACCCAATGAAAAAAATGGGATCACTTCTTATGGATTCATTGAGAATGATTCTGAACTAGTTCATGGCCTATTAAAAGTAAAAGGCACTCTGGTGGGATCCTTACAGACAAAAAAAGATTGCAATCAGTTTGATAATGATTGAGTGACATTGCTTCTTCGGTCCGAACCAAGGAATCCCTTATATATAATGCAAAATGGATATTGTTTTATCATTGATCAGAGATTTCTCTATGAAAAATATGAATCAGAGTTTGAAGGGGAAGGAGAAGGATTCCTCGACCCGCAATAAATAGAGGAAGATGTATTCAATCACATAGTTTAGGCTCCTAGAATATGACGCCCTTGGGGCTTTCTATTTGATTGTATCAAAAGGCCCAATGAATTGGGATTTCCCTATTAAGCCAGGTCATTTCAGGGCAAGCAGATCATTTATGATAAAAAGGATGAGCTTCAAGTGAATGATTCGGAGTTCTTGTAGAGTGGAGCCATGCAGTATCAGACACGAGATAGATCTTCCAAAGAACAAGGCTTTTTTCGAATAAGCCAATTCATTTGGGAGCCTGCGGATCCACTCTTTTCCTTATTCAAAGATCAGCCCTTTGTCTCTGCGTTTTCACATCGAGAATTCTTTGTAGATGAAGAGATGTCAAAAGGGCTTTTTACTTCCTAAATAAATGCTCCTACATCTATATATAAACGTTGGTTTATTAAGAATACGCAAGAAAAGCACTTCGAATTGTTGATTCATCGCCAGAGATGGCTTAGAACCAATAGTTCATTATCTAATGAATTTTTTCGTTCTAATACTGAATCTGAAAGTTATCAGTATTTATCAAATCTGTTCTTGTCTAATGGAATGTTATTGGATCAAATGACAAAAACATTGTTGAGAAAAGGATGGCTTTTCCCGGATGAAATGAAAATTGGATTCATGTAATAAGAGAAAGGTTTCTCATTACTTAGCCGAAAAGATATGTGGCCATGAAATAGGGATTAAATGGAACAGAATTGATTGAGTGGTAAAGTCGTGAAAACACCTATTTCATCCATATTTTGGACATTAGCTCCATGGAACAATATGCTACTGCTGAAACATGGAAGAATTGAAATTTTAGATCAAAACACTATGTATGGATGGTATGAACTGTCTAAACAAGAATTTTTGAACAGCAAATAACTAGTACTCACTACATCAAAAAATTTTCATTAATGAAAGATGTAAATCCATTGGAAAATAAAAAATATGAATGTTGGATGAAATGGTTATTACTATCTGCTCCAATAACGAATCATTGGTTTAATTGAATAACTAAATAAAATAGATAGACCTTTCTCTTTGTCTCAGGTCAATGGATATTCTCAATTGGAAGATCTCCTATATGGATAATACCCATTCCAATTGACCTTTTAATTGTTTTGTTTCGAAGCAAAGATATCCACGGGGCGGTTCGCCCTATTCAAATATTTACGACCAAGAAGTAGTGGGTTCTCTTTCGGATAGGTCCTAAAAGGAGAAGGAAGGCTGGAATGCCACCAGCCATCTATTATTGAATTCACCCAACCCGATAGTCCTAATTTTGTTTTGGAAACGTCCAGTGCCAAAGTCACTGAATGGGTAAGTCACCAATCTCTAAAACGGACTATGTAATGTACCTTATCTACTGGGTTGCAGGGGGTATTTTACTAGAGGTTTATATTGTATCAATCTACCCTTGTGTGATTCCTGTTGAAGCATATAGGGGGCGCGGGGTGGATGATTTCAAAGCGGACTCCCCATTCATTATATAGAGAAAGAGAAGATCGCCAATATTTCATGATCCGTTACCGAGCTTATTCCAATTCAATGAGCAATCAATATTATGCCTTGAAGAAGACTCGAACCTCCACGCTCTTTAGCAAGAGATTTTGAGTCTAGTCTGTCTACCATTTCACCACCAAGGCATCTTGAAAGTAAATCGTATTCCATGAATATGGTATCTATCTAGTATGATGTATGGAAAATATGACAAAGGTGGAGTGTTGGAGTATTTCTATTGATCGGTCATGTCATATAGGCCCGAGTCGGACCTCCAATTGCTTTGACTTGAATTATCCAGAAGATGTCTTATATATAACATATTAATCATTAAAAAGTTAGACAATTAAACCTATTTCTCGATTCAATAGAAGCCCAAAGAGGTGAATAGGATCCCAAATAACGAGAGATGTGTAAAAAGTAGGTCCGATTATGCCTATTCCTAATCCCAAATGGATTGTAACGATGTAGGGATCCATATGTAAACCTAGTATTTATTTGGATACGCTAGAATGACCCTTTCTCATAATGAGAATGTAT
>JAJFZO010000609.1:2392500-2465000 GCA_021397835.1 Moringa oleifera | reverse complement strand
TAAGATCAAACCTTATTCCATGGTATTTACGTGAGATTCCTCTTTCTTATTCTTAAGTAATTTCCCGAGAGGGCTTAGTTGATCCATGATTTATGTTTTGTCTTTTGTTTCCTTTTCATTTGTTTCGAGAAATAGATCGATCAATTCGAGTTTTTTCTTTTTCTATTGATTCTTTTTCGATCAATATGTATGGATCCATGGATCTATGTGTCTATATACATCCTGTTCACGGATTAACGCAAATGTGCAAAAGCTCTATTTGCCTCTGCCATTCTATAAGTCTGATCCTTTTTGCGTATGGCATCGCCACTCCCTTTGGCAGCATCAAGTAATTCGAAACTTAATTTGAAAGCCATATTTTAACCCAGACATTTTCGAGATGCCCCTAATAACCAACGAATGGCAAGCACTTTTCCTTGTGTGGATCCTATTTCAATGAGAACTTGATGAGTTGATCTACCTACACGTCTTTCTTTTACTGCTATATCGGGAGTTACTCCACGTATTGCTTGACGTAAAATAGACAGGGGATTTGTTTTTGTCTTTTATTGAATCTTTTTCAAGGTTCAATATATAATTTGATAAGCCAATGATTTTTTTCGTGTTTCAGAATACGGTTAACCAACATGTTAACTAATCGATTACGATAAATTGGATCGAATTTTGCAGTTTTTTCTTCTATAGTACCTCAACGTGACATGAGTGTGAAAGGGGTTCAAGAATGAGTTTTCTTTTTATAAGGGCTAAAATCATTTATTTTGCCTTTTTGACCCCATATTGTAGGGTGGATCTCGAAAGATATGAATGATCTCCCTCCAAACCGTACATACGACTTTCATCGAATATGATTTTTCACAAAATTCTATATGTATCTATGAGATCAAGTATGGAATTTTGTTTACTCACTTTAAATTGAGTATCAGTTTCCCTCTTTTTTCGGCTAGGATTGGAAATCCTATATTTTATATATCCATACGATTGAGTCCTTGGGTTTCCGAAATAGTGTAAAAAGAAGTGTTTCAAATCATTGCTATTTGACTCGACCTATTCTAAAAAAGGTTGAGGCGTTTCGAATTGTTTGTTGACAAGGACAAACTCAGGAAAAACCTCTGAAATTATTTCAATATTGGACCTTGAACATATAATAGTTTCGAATCGAATCTCTTTAGAAAGAAGATCTTTTGTCTCATGGTAGCCTACTCCAGTCCCCTTATAAAACTTTCATTATTAGGTTGGCTATACACTTCACATGTTTCTAGCGATTCACATGGCATCCTCAAATGATACAAGTCTTGGATAAGAATCTACAACGCACTAGAACGCCCTTGTTGACAATCCTTTACTCTGACAGCATCTAGACAATGTGATATCTCACACCAGGTAAATCCTTAACCCTTCCCCCTCTTACTAAGACTACAAAATGTTTTTGTGAATTATGGCCAATACTAGGTATAGAAGCAGTGATTTCAAATCCAGAGGTTAATCGTACTCTAGCAACTTTACATAAGGTAGAGTTTGGTTTTTTGGAGGTGATAGTGGAAAAGTTGACAGATAAGTCACCCTTACTGCCACTTTATAGAGTTGTACATGAGATTTTCACCTCACACGGCTCCTCGTTCAATTCTTTCGAAGTCATTGGGTCATTTTTCCTCGTTCAAGAATCTCCTCCCTTTTTCCACTCTGTCTTGAAGAGTAACTAGGACAAACTTAGTCATGTTTTCATGTTCCAATTGAACACTTTCCATTTTTTATAATTCTCAAAGGAGAAGATTTTTCGTTTTACCAAACATCTGCGGATCCAATCACACAATCTTATAATAAGAACAAGAGATCTTTCTCGATCAATCCATTTGCCCTCATTCTTCAAGAATTAGAAGGATATTTTTTCAAGTTTGAATTTGTTCATTTGGAATCTAGGTTCTTCTACTTCATCTTTATTTACTTATTTATTTATTTTTTTCTCTTTTTTTTATTTCTTTTTTTTTATGCCCTTCCATCATTCCTTCCTTAAGTCCCATAGGTTTGATCCTATAGAATCTAACCCATTTTCTCATTGAGCGAAGGGTACGAAATAAATTAAATCATATTGATTTTTCGATCAAAAGCACTATGTGAAATCTTTGGTCTTTTCCTCTTTCTCTATCCCTATCCCATAGGGACAACACTTGAATCAATAGAGAACCTTTTCTTCTGTATCCATATGAATTGATTATGAATCAATATTATTACATTCCAATTTCTTATCGATACCCCTCAAGGAAAATCCCGAATTGGATCCCAAATTGATGGGTTAGTGTGAGCTTATCCATGTGGTTATGCATTCTTCGAGTAAGAATCCATTTTCTGAAAGATCCTGGCTTTCGTGCTTTGGTGGGTCTTCGAGATCCTTTCAATGACTTATGTTATGTTAAAGGAATATCTATATGATTCGATCAATTGCATAAAGTCTGCAGTAGCAACGGAACCGAGGAAAGTATACATAAGTATACAGAAAAGATAGTTCTTTTCTATTATATTAGTATTAGAATAGTATTAGTTAGTGATCTCGACTCAGTGAGTCCTTTCTTCCGTGATTAACTGTTGGCATCGATCCTACATTTTGTCTCTGTGGATCGAGAAGAAAAGAGGCTCAGCGGGAAGAGAATTGCACCACAGAAGCAAGGAGGTCAACCTCTTTCAAATATACAATATGGATTCTGGCAATGCAATGTAGTTGGGCTTTCATGTTGATTCGAATGAATCATCTTTTCCATGGAGGTAAATCTTTGCCTGCTAGGCAAGAGGATATCAAGTTACAAATTTTGTTTTGGTAGGACATGTATTTCTATTACTATGAAATTCATAAACGAACTTGATGTTAATTAATCGTAGGGTTACCATTATCCTTTTCGTAGTGACGAATCTTGTATGTGTTCCTAAGAAAAGGAATTTGTCAATTTTTTGGGGTCTTAAAGGGGTGTGGAAACACATAAGAACTATTGACTGGAAATGGAAAAGAGATGTAACTTCAGTTCCTTTGGAAATGGGAAGATCTTTGGCGCAAGAAGAAGGGGTTGATCTGTATCATCTTGACTTGAATCTAATTTTTCTATTTTTTAAAAGAAAAGAATACTACTTCTCTTACCCACATCGAATAGAACATGCTGAGCCAAATTTTTTTCATGTAAAATCGGCTTGATTTAGATCAGGAGAATCGTATGGTTTTATGTTATGAAAGCATGTGCTAAGGCTTGAATCCATAGTCAATCCTATTTCTGCTAGGAGAATTGACAATTGAATCCAACTTTTTCCATTATTTTCATTTCATATCTGTAATAGTACAAAAGGAAAGTCCGGCTCTAAGTTGTTCATGAATAGTGGCCTTGAGTCTTTCGACCCTTTGCCTTAGGATTAGTCAGTTCTATTTCTTGATGGGGGAAGGGATATAACTCAGTGGTAGAGTGTCACCTTGACGTGGTGGAAGTCATCAGTTTGAGCTTGATTGTCCCTAAACCCTTTGACTTGTTCCCCCACCATGATCGAATAAGAATGGATACAAGGCTCTTGGGATTGACGTGAGGGGGTAGGGATGGCTATATTTTTGGGAACGAACTCCAAACGAATATGAAGCGCATGGATACAAGTTATGCCTTAGAATGAAAGACAATTCCGAATCAGCTTAGTCTACGAACAAGGAAGCTATAAGTAATGCAACTATGAATCTCATAGAGAGTTTGATCCTGGCTTAAGATGAACACTGGCAGCATGCTTAACACATGCAAGTCGGACGAGAAGTGCTATTTCCAATGGCGGACGAGTGAGTAACGTGTAAGAACCTGCCCTTGGGAGGGGAACAATAGCTAGAAACAGTTGCTAATGTCCCATAGGCTAAGGAGCAAAAGGAGGAATCCGCTCGAGAAGGGGCTCGCGTCTAATTAGCTAGTTGATGAGGCAATAGCTTACTAAGGCAATGATCAGTAGCTGGTTCGAGAGGATGATCAGCCACACTAGGATTGAGACACAACCCAGACTCTTACGGGAGGCAGTAGTGAGGAATTTTTGGCAATGGGCGAAAGCTTGACGGAGTAATGCCGCATGGAGGTAAAAGGCCCACGGGTTATGAACTTTTCTTCCCGAAAAAGAAGCAATGACGGTATCTAAGGAATAAGCATCGACTAACTCTGTGCAAGTAGCTGCGATAATACAGAGGATGCAAGCGTTATCCAGAATGATTGGGTGTAAAGCATCTGTAGATGGCTTTTTAAGTCCGTCGTCAAATCTCAGGGCTCAACCCTAGACAGGCGGTGAAAATTACCAAGCTAAAGTATGGTAGTGGCAGAAGGAATTTTCGGTGGAACGATGAAATGCTTAGAGATCGAAAAAAAGACCAACGATGAAAGCACTCTATTGGGCCAACACTAACACTGAGAGACGAAAGCTAAGGGAGTGAATGGGATTAGATACCCTAGTAGTCCTAGTCGTAAACAACGGATACTAGACACTATACGAATCAACCCGTGCAGTGCTGTAGCTAACGCATTAAGTATCTCGCCTGGGGAGTACGTTCGCAAGAATGAAACTCAAAGGAATTAATAGAGGCCCGCATAAGTGTTGAAGCATTTAATTCGATGCAAAGCAAAGAATCTTACCAGGGCTTGACATGCCGCGAATCCTCTTGAAAGAGAGGGGTGCCTTCGAGAACGAGGATAGGTGGTGCATGGTTGTCGTCAGCTCGTTCCGTAAGGTGTTAGGTTAAGTCCCGCAACGAGTGCAACCATCATATTTAATTACCACCGGTGAGTTTGGAACCCTAAGCAGACTACCAGTGATAAGCTGGAGGAAGGTGAGGATGATGTCAAGTCATCATGCCCCTTATGCCCTAGGCGACACATGTGCTACAATGGCCGAGACAAAGGGTCGCAATCCCATGAGGGTGAGCTAACTCCAAAAACCCATCCTCAGTTCGGATTGCAGGCTGTAACTTGCTTGCATGAAGCTGGAATCGCTAGTAATCGTCGGTTAGCCATACAGCGATGAATTCGTTCTCGGGCCTTGTACACACAGCTCGTCACACTATGGGAGCTGGCCATGCCCGAAGTCGTTACTTTAACCACAAGGAAAGAGATGCCGAAGGCAAGGCTAATGACTAGAGTGAAGTCGTAACACGGTAGCCGTACTGGAAGGTGCGGCTGGATCACCTCCTTTTCAAGAAGAGCTAATGCTTGTTGGGTATTTTGGTTTGACACTGCTTCACACCCAAAAAGAAGCAAGCTACGTCTGGGTTAAACTTGGAGATGGAAGCTTTTTTTCCTTTCTCGATGGTGAAGTAAGACCAAGCCCATGAGCTTATTGTCCTAGGTCGAAACAAGTTGATAAGATCCCCTTTTACACCTCTATGTTGCCACATGGGAGGGACATGAGGGCGAAAAAAGGAAAGAGAGGGATGTGGTTTCTCTCGCTTTTGGCTTGGCATAGCGGGCTGCCGACAGGTGGCCCGCACGATAGGCTATTAGCTCAGTGGTAGAACGTACCCTTGATAATTATGTCTTTGTGCCTGGCTGTGAGGGTTCTCAGCCACATGGATAGTTCAATGTGCTCATCCGCGCCTGACCCTAAGATGTGGATCATCCAAGGCACATTAGCATGGCGTACTTCTTCTGTTCGAACTGAGGTTTGAAACCAAACTTCTCCTCAGGAGGATAGATGGGGCGATTCAGGTGAGATCCAATGTAGATCCAACTTTTTATTCACTCATAGGATCCGAGTGGTCCAAGGAGGACCACCACGGCTACTCTTTTCTCGATAATCCATACATCCCTCATCAGTGTATGGACAGCTATCTCTCGAGCACAGGTTTAGGTTTGGCTTGAATGGGAAAATAAAATGGAGCACCTAACAACGTATCTTTACAAACCAAGAACTACGAGATCACTCCTTTCATTCTAAGGGAATAGAGGGATCGTACCGTTCAAGCCTTTTTTTTTCATGCTTATCCTGAAGGTCTGGAGAAAGCTGCAATCAATAGGTTGTTACACTTCCTCCCTTCCCAAAAGGAAGAACGTGAAATTTTTTTTCCTTTCCGCAAGGACCAGGAGATTGGATATAGTCGTAAGAAGAATGCTTAGTTGATAAATAACACACTTCTTGGTCTTTGACCTCCTCAGTCACTACAAATGCCCCTGACCAGTGCAATGAGACGTGTCTATTTATCTATCTCTTGACTTGAAATGAGAGCATGTTTGAAAAAGGATCTTAAAGTGTCTAAGGTTGACCCAGAAGGGTCTCTCAATGCCTTTTTTTTTTCTTCTCATTGGAGTTATTTCACAAATATTTGCCATGGTAAGGAAGAGGGGGGGAATAAGCACACTTAGAGAGCGCAGTACAACAGAGAGTTGTATGCTACGTTCGGGAAGGATGAATCGCTCTCGAAAAGGAATCTATTGATTCTCTCCTAATTGGTTGGACAGTAGGTGCGATGATTTACTTCACAGGCAAGGTCTTGGGTTTAAGTTCAGGATGGCCCAGCTATGCCAAGGAAAAGAATTAAAGAAGCATTTGACTCACTCATGTATGATCTACTTGGCTCGGGGGGATATAGCTCAGTTAGTAGAGCTCCGCTTTTGCAATTGGGTCGTTGCTATTTTAGGTTGGGTGTCTAATTGTCCAAGCGGTAATGATAGTATCTTGTACTTGAATCGGTGGCTCACGTTTTGTAAGTAATAGGGAAGAGGATTGAAACATGCCACTGAAAGACTCTATTGAGACAAAGATAGGCTGTCAAGAATGTAGAGGAGGTAGGATGGTGAGTTGGTCAGATCTAGTAGGGATCATACATGGATGATATTTGGAATCGGCAGCTTTACTAGGGTTCCCTTATTGGGATCCCTGGGGAAAAGGATCAAGTTAGCCCTTGCGAACAGCTTGATGCACTATCTCTCTTCAACTCTTTGAGCGAAATGCGATAAAAGGAAGGAAAATCTAGGGACTGAGCCCATCGTCTCCACCTCATAGGAACTATGAGATCCCCTGAGGACGCCTTCAGTATCCAGGGGTCGCGAACCGACCATAGAACCTTGTTCAATAAGTGGAATGCATTAGCTATCCACTCTTAGATTGGGTAGTAAGGGTTGAAAAAAGGCAATCAGTCATTCTTAAAACCAACATTCAAAAGAGTCGGGGCGAAAAAAGGGGAAAGCTCTCTTTTCCTGGTTCTCCTATAGTTGGATCCTCTGGAACCACAAGAATCCTTAGTTAAAATGGGATTCCAACTCGACACCTTTTGAGATTTTGAGAAGAGTTGCTCTTTGGAAAGTACAGTATGATGAAAGTTGTAAGCTGTGTTTGAGAGGGAGGGGGGAGTTATTGTCTATTGTTGGCCTCTATGGTAGAATTAGTCGGGGGCTTGATAGGTGGTGGTTTAGATGTCAGCGGTTCGAGTCCACTTATCTTCAACTCATGAATTTAATCGATACAAAGCTATATGATAGCACCCAATTTTTTCAATTTGAAAATTCGATTTATGATTTCTTATTCATGGACGTTGATAAGATAGGATCTTTCCATTTAGTAGCACCTTAGGATGGCATAGATTTAAAGTTAAAGGCGAGGTTCAAATGAGGAATGGTGGATACCTAGGCACCCAAAGACGAGGAAGGGCGTAGTAAGCAATGAAATGCTTCGGGGAGCTGAAAATAAGCGTAGATTCGAAGATTCCTAAATAGGTTAACCTTTCGAGCTGCTGCTGAACCCATGGGCAGGCAAGAGACAACTTAGCGAACTGAAACATCTTAGTAGCTAGAGGAAAAAAAAGCAAAAGCGATTCCTATAGTAATGGCGAGCAAAATCAAAGTAGCCTACATCGTGAAAACGGGGTTATAAGAGAGCAATAAAAGCGTCATGCTGCTAGGCGAAGCAGTGGAGTGCTGCACCCTAAATGGCGAGAGTCTAGTAGCCAAAAGCATCATTAGCTTATACTTTGACCCGAGTAGCGTGGGGCATGTAGAATTCCGTGTGAATCAGCAAGGACCACCTTGCAAGGTTAAATACTCTTGGGTGACCGATAGCAAAGTAGTACCGTGAGGGAAGGGTGAAAAGAATCCCCATGAAAGAGTGAAATAAAACATGAAACCATAAGCTCCCAAGCAGTGGAAGGAGCCTAAGGCTTTAACCATGTGCCTGTTAAAGAATGAGCGGGTGACTCATAGGTAGTGGCTTGGTTAAGGGAACCCACAAGAGCCGTAGCGAAAGTGAGTCTTCATAGGACAATTGTCACTGCTTATGGACCCGAACCTGGGTGATCTATCCATGACAAAGATGAAGCTTGGGTGAAACTAAGTGGAGGTTTGAATCGACTGAGTTATGGTTAGGAGTGAAATACCACTCGAACCCAGAGCTAGTTGGTTCTCTTCGAAATGCGTTAAGGCCCAACAGTTGACTGGACATATAGGGGTAAAGCACTATTTTGGTGCGAGCTGCGATAGTGGTACCAAATCAAGGCAAAATAATCGGGGTCAAGGTCGATCAGTGAGATAATAGGGGATAAGCTTCATCGTCGAGAGGGAAATAGCCCAATCACTAGCTAAGGCCCTTAAACGACCGCTCACTGATAAAAAAGTAAGCAAGGGTGCAGAGACAACCAGGAGGTTTGCCTAGAAGTAGCCACCCTTGAAAGAGTGCATAATAGCTTACTGATCGAGTGCTCTTGCGCCAAAGATGAACGGGGCTAAGCAATCTATCGAAGCTGTTTGATGTAAAAATGCATCGGTAGGGGAGCATTCCACTTTAGAGGGAAGCACCCGCATGAGTAGGGGTGGACGAAGCAGGAGCGCGAATGTCAGCTTGAGTAACGCAAACATTGGTAAGAATCCAATGCCCCGAAAACCCAAGGGTTCCTTCGCAAGGTTCATCCACGAAGGGTGAGTCAGGGCCTAAGATCAGGCCAAAAGGCGTAGTCGATGGTCAACAGGTGAATATTCCTATACTACCCCTTATTGGTCTTGAGGACTGAAGAGGCTAGGCTAGCTGAAAGATGGTTATCGGTTCAAGGACGCAAGGTGCCCTTGCTTTTTCAGGGTAAGAAGGAGTAGAGAAAATGCCCCGAGCCAATGTTCGAGTACCAGGCGCTATGGTGCTAAATTAACCCATGCTATACTCCCATAAAAAGCTCGAATAACCTTCAACAAAAGGGTACCTGTACCCAAAACTGACACAAGTGGATAGGTAGAGAATACATAAGGGTTCGAGATAACTCTATTTAAGGAACTCGACAAAATAGCCCCGTAACTTCAGGAGAAGGCGCCTCCTTACAAAAGGGTCACAGTGACCAGGCTCGGGCGACTGTTTATCAAAAACACAGGTCTCCACAAAGTCGTAAGACTATGTATGGGGGCTAACGCCTACCTAGTGCAGGAAGGTCAAGGAAGTTGGTGACATGATGATAAGGGAGCTGGCAATTGAAGCCCAGGTGAACGGCAGCCATAATTATAACAATCCTAAGGTAGTGAAATTCCTTGTTGGGTAAGTTTCGACCTGCACAAAAGGCATAATGATCTGGGCACTGTCTCGAAGCGAGGCTCGGTGAAATATACATGTCTGTGAATATGTGAACTACTCGTACCTAGACAAAAAGACCCTATGAAGTTCACTATTCCCTGGGATTAGCTTTGGGCTTTTCCTACGTAGCTTAGGTGAAAGGCAAAGAAGGCCTCCTTTCGAGGGGGCCCGAGCCATCAGTGAGATACCACTCTGGAAGAGTTGGAATTCTAACCTTGTGTCAGGACCTACGGGCCAAGGGACAGTCTTAGGCAGACAATTTCTATGGGGCATAGGCCTCTTAAAAGGTAACGGAGCCTGCAAAAGTTTCCTTGGGTTGGACGGAGATTGGCCCTCAAGTGCAAAGGCAGAAGGGAGCTTGACTGCAAGACCCACCCATCGAGCAGTGATGAAAGTTAGCCTTAGTGATCCGACGGTGCCAAGTGGAAGGGTCATCGCTTAATGGATAAAAGTTACTCTAGGGATAACAGGCTGACCTTCCCCAAAAGCTCACATCGATGGGAAGGTTTGGCACCTTGACGTCAGCTTTTCGCCACTTGGGGCTGTAGTATGTTCCAAGGGTTAGGGTATTCACCCATTAAAGCGATACATGAGCTGAGTTTGGAACGTCGTGACACAGTTCGGTCCATATCCGATGTGGGTGTTAGAGCATTGAAAGGACCTTTTCCTAGTAAGAGAGGATCGGAAAGGACGCACCTTTGGTGTACCAGTTATCGTGCCCACGATAAACATTGGGTAGCCAAGTGCGAAGTGGATAACTACTGAAAGCATCTAAGTAGTAAGCCCACCCTAAGATGAGTGCTCTCTTATCCTTACTTCCCTAGAGCTTTCGATAGCACAGCCGAGATAGCAACGGGTTCTCTGCCCTTGCGGGGATGGAGTGACAGAAGTTTAGAGAATTCAAGAGAAGGTCCCAGCGAGAGGAGCCATTTATCATTATGATAGGTGTCAAGTAGAAGTGCAGTCATGTATGCAATTGAGGCATCCTAACAGACTGGTAGACTTGAACCTTGTTCCTACATGACCCGATCAATTCAATTAGGCACTCACTATCTATTTTCATTCTTCAACTCTTTGACAACATGAGTAAACCATTGTTCAACTCTTTGAAAATATGTAAAAACCAAAAGCTCTGCCCGCCCTCTCTATCTATCCAAGGGATGGAAAGGCGGAGGCCTTTGGTATCCCCTCCAATTAAGAATTGAAGCCTCACAATCACTAGCCAATATGTTTTTCTTGCATGCCTTTCTTCATTCATGGTTCGATATTCTAGTGTCCTAGGCGTAGAGGAACAACACCAATCCATCCCGAACTTGGTGGTTAAACTTTACTGTGGTGACAATACTGTCGAAGAGGTCCTGCAGAAAAATAGCTCTATGCCAAGATGATAAAAAACTTAACACCTTTCATTTTTATTACTTTTTCAATATGAAAAAGAAAAAAATGAAAAATGAAAAGGTCATCTTATTCTAAACCAAAATCCCAATTATGAAATCCCTTCTTTCCCACTTCACACCTTGGAACGCACCATTCTTATAGAGAGAAAGATGCTTTCACATCTTCTTAACCCAAAATGAAATGGCTGGGGATAGGAAAGGTTCTTTCTTTTTTAGGGTACTCATGGGAACAGATCCAGTGGAGATGGGGTAGGGCCTATAGCTTCGAGGATTAGAGCACGTGGCTACGAACCACGATGTCAAGGGTTCGAATCCTTCCTCGCCTACAATTGGCCCAAAAAAGAAGGACCTTTCCCTCTTGGGCGTAGAAAAATCATGATCAGGATAGTGGACTCAAAGCTGGGGTGGGTCTTTTGTCGAAATGGAGTCACCTTAGTTTTTATTTAGATTTAAAATTTATCGAAAATTGTTTTTACCATATTGTATTAGTATTCCTGACCCGAATCAGCATATTTTTTTACGCCCTGTAACTCTTCCTCAGACAGGGAATAGTAGAGCAAGTACAAGTATTAGTAGCATAGCAAAAATTTGTTTCTCGTCATTAAATTAATATGTTTGCTCGTAGTAATTGTGACCTCTCAGGAGAATCGATGACTGCATCTTTGATGCACTTGTTAGTACTAGTACATCTGATAATTCTTAATTGGCTAGCTGTAAATAGCCCCAGGACTATGGAACAAAGGATTATCCTGGACCTACACTGAGGTATTAACGGTGATTCTCAAATATCGCAGAACAAAATATGATACGATGAGATAGAATGCAATGGAAACAGGGAACGAGTTACCTACTATTAACGGTCAAAGTGAACCCTTTCATTCTAACATTCTGAATTCTTTAATTCGGAATGAATCAAATCTCCCCAAGTAGGATTTGAACCTACGATCAGTTAGTTAACAGCCGACCGCTCTACCACTGAGCTACTAAGGAACAACGGGAGATTATATCTCATAGAGTTCAATTCCCGTTCTCAACCCATGACCAATATGAACTCGAAGTTTCCTTTGTAACCTCTGAAACTTCTTCGTAGTGGCTCCATTCCATGCCTCATTTCATAGGGAACCTGAAAGTGGATCTATTTCATTATATGCCATCCATATTCCAATTCCATTCATTTAATATCCCTTTAGTGTCATTGACATAAGAGATGTCATTTTCTAGTCTATCTCTTTCTATTTCTATATATGGAAAGTTTCAAAATCATCATATAATAATCCAAAAATTGAAATAGAAAAGAAAAAATGGAGGTTTGTGATGATTTTGAAATCTTTTATACTAGGTAATCTAGTATCCTTATGCATGAAGATAACCAATTCGGTTGTTGTGGTTGGTCGGACTCTATTATGGATTTCTGACCACATTCTCCATAGGGCCCTCTTATCTCTTCCTTCTCTAAGCTAGGGTTATGGAAGAATGAGAAGAAGGAATCGAGAAGAAGGTATCAGTTATAACTGGTTTTAGTGCAGGACAGCTCATGATGTTCATATCGGTCTATTATGCACCTCTGTATTTAGCATTGGGTATACCTCATACAATTATCCTACCTCTACCGTATCTTTTGTTTCATTTCTTCTAGAACAATCACAAACATTTTTTTGATTATGGATCTATTACCAGAAATTCAATGCGTAATCTTCGCATTCAATGTGTATTCCTGAGTAATCTCATTTTTCAATTATTCAACCATTTCATTTTACCAAGTTCAATGTTAGCTAGATTAGTCAACATTTACATGTTTCCATGCAACAACAAGATGTTATTTGTAATAAGAAGTTTTGTTAGTTGGTTAATTGGTCACATTTTATTCATAAAATGGGTTGGATTGGTATTAGTCTAGATACGACAAAATAATTCTATTAGGTCTAATATACTTATTTGATCTAATAAGTATAAGTACCTTATATCAGAATTGAGAAATTCTATGGCTCGAATCTTTAGTATTCTATTGTTTATTACCTGTGTCTACTATTTAGGTAGAATACTGTCATCCATCTTTACTAAGAAACTAAAAAGAACCTCAAAAACTGAAGAAAGGGCGGGGGACTAAACAAGACCAAGAGGTATCCACCGAAGAAGATCCTTTTCCTTCTCTTTTTTTGAAAGAAAGGGAGGATCTAGACAAAATCAATGAAACGGAAGAGATCCGAGTGAATGGAAAGGAAAAAAATATATAAGAATGACGAATTTGAATTAATGAACATACAAAGGGCATGCTATGATATAAAAAACGCCTAGTTTATGAAAATCTAGATGGGAATCAAGAAAATTTGAATTTAAAAATTAGAAAAAAAAAGATAAATATTTATTCGAAAAACCTCTTGTGAATCTTCTTTTCGATTCTAACCAATGGAATCGACCATTTCGATATAGAAAGATCGATTTGAAAATGCTATAAGAAATAAAATGTCACAATATTTCTTTTATATAGATTGTTGAACAAAATAAAACTTAAAGATTCTTCTCAAAATTAGAAGAAATTTAGAAATATAAATAACAAAAAGTAAATAGGATAAACATAATAAGAGATAAGATGAGATGCGACTCCCCCCACATATTTTATGATTTCTCCTATAAAGAAACTCATAATACCTATCCCATTCGAAATTCCATCAATTACTTGTCTATCAAAAAAATAAGTTAGTTTCGCTAATCCTCTTATACCATCAGTTAAAGATATTGCATAAAAAGTATATATGTAAGCACGATTATATGACCAATCATATATCTAATTTTTTGTTTTGTTTCACAGAATTCTCTTAGGACCTTTCTTCAAAAATGAATTAAGTAAGTTTAAATTCTGTAAAGATGAATAAAAAGGCTTATATAAAAAAATGCTATAAATATGTTGAAATAAGCTATACTGACTAAAAAAGTTACATTTGTCAAAATTCATACCAATCAATTTTGTTTTTTGAATTTTGATGTAAAAGGTTTATAGACGGAGTTAACAATTTTGATAATATATCAAAATCTATTCCTTCTTGAGTAAAAGGAATTCCTATGGCTCCAACAAGCAAAGAAAATATAGCCAATACAAGCATAGGAAATAGGATAGTATTGTTCGATTCATGGGGATAATGCAAAGTCGTCTTAATGCCAAAATGAGTAATAATAATAAAAGTTCTATTTCTTACATTACTAACAATTCGATATGCCTTTTCCTTAAAAAAAAAAAAAACAAAGAAGCTCTTTCTGTATTATTCATTATTAATAAAGGTGCTAAACGAAAATTTCTGTTAATCCTTTTTGGTTCTTTTTTACCCCATACAGATATTGAATAGAAAGAGCTACTTTTTTTTCCACTATAATTTTGAAAATGAATGTTTAAATGTCTTTCAAAAGTAAGTAAATATATCCGAAACATATAAAATGCAGTTAATCCGGCTGTGGAACAAGCTATTGCTACAAAAATCGGTGAATACAACCAACTATCATTAATAATTTCATCTTTGGACCAAAAACAAGCAAGAGGGAATACCACAAAGAGAAAGCACACCTAATAAAAAAGTAGTTTTTGTAATTGGCACATACTTTCTTAAACCACCCATAAGAACCATGTTTTGGCTTTTAATTGGAGAATATCCAACAATAGCTTCCATTGAATGAATAATTGTTCTGGATTCTAAAAACAATAATGCTTTTGAATAAGCATAAGTAATCAAATGAAATAAAGCGGCTCGATAAGACCCCATACCTAGAGCTAACATCATATAACCCAATTCAGACATTGTAGAATAGGCTAAGCTTTTCTTAATATCTTTTTGAGCAAGAGCTAAAGTAGCTCTTAACAGTATTGTTATTATACCTATCAAAGAAATTAGATACATTATGTAAGTTATGACTATGAAAAGAGGAAGAAGCCGGGCTACAAGAAAAATTGCCACCGCTACCATAGTAGCAGTATGTAGAAGAGTCGAAATAGGAGTAGGACCTTCCATGGCATCAGGTAACCATACATGAAGGGGGAATTGCACAGATTTAGCAATTGGGCCTGTAAATAATAGAAAAGCACACAAAGTAAGGAATAAAAATTAACTTGATTATTATAAATCAAGTTATTCAATATTTCAAACAAATCCTGAAATTCGAAACTACCCGACATCCAATAAAGGCTTAAGATTCCTAATAATAAATCAAAATCCCCTACACGATTAGTTACAAAGGTTTTTTGACAAGCATTCGCTACAATAGGTCATGTGAACCAAAAACCTATTAATAAATAAGAACACATTCCAACTAATTCCTAAAAAATATAAACTTGTATCAAATTAGAACTAGTAACTAATCCCAACATTGAAGTATTGAAAAAACTCATATAAGTAAAAAATATCAAATACCCTTGATCATGAGACATATAATTGTCACTATAAATAAGAACAAAAATTCCAACAGTAGTGATTAATATTGACATAATAGAAGTAAATGGATCAATTAAGTGGCCGAACTCGAAATAGAATTCATTATTTATGGTCCAAGACCATACATATTGATAGGTGAAACTTGGAGTTATTTGTCGAATAACTAGATCGACTAAAAAAATCATAACTATACTTAACAATAAAATACTAAAAAAAGGCCACATACGACGAAGATTCTTTGTTGCCGTCGAAAAAAGTAGAAGTCCTATTCCTAGTAAAGTAGGAACTGGAAGTGGAATGAAAGGTATGATCCATGAATATTGATATGTGTGTTCCATAAAAAAACTTTTTTATTTTATTCTTAATTAATTATTAATTATTTCTGATTCGTCAGTTCTTATCTCAAAGGGGGAAGTAAAAAAATCAAGATATTTCGAACTTAAATGAAAATTATTTCTATTCGAAATTAGTCTCAATCAAATACTTCGAAATCAAGAAATTAGAAGTGGTTAAATGATATGACTAAGTTACTATTGAAAAAATGAAATAAGAAAAGAATTACTTTTTTATTAATTTATTAAGCAAGATCTTTATGAAAATATAGAAAATTTCAATTATTATTACAATCCAATAATTTATATACATGTATCAAAAATAGAATAAAGACTTACGCTACAAAAGAAAAAAAAAACAATTGATATGAATCATAACTATAGCATGAACCAAACCTTTATTTTATAAAGAAACTAGTTATTTTAGTTTGTTTTCCTTAACTAGTTCATTGTGGAACTGATTGATTGTCTTCCATTACAGTAAATGACACTTATGCTTGTAAGAAAGAATATTTTAATTTTTTTTAGATATGAACCTTTTTTTTTTTTACAAAATCGTGTATCGATTAACTAAACTACTGATCTGATTCGAATTTGAAAATTTAAATTAGGTGTACTATTTCTTCGAGTTTGATCGATTAATAAAAAAATAAAAATTTTTTATTAGATAAAATGTAAAAGGGGGTTCTTAAATTTTTCGATGTCTTTTTTCTGTATAAATGTAAATAGAAATGTAGCACGACAAAAATAGATAGAGATGGATGGAAAGAGAAAAGAAAAAAAATTTGATTTTTTCATCAACTTCAACCAATTCGACTTATATTATATGGGATAGTGTATTCTATAGATTTGAATGGGGATATAAAATGTACCAATAAATACAAATTTTTCTTTCTTCTGGCTATTGTAATGGACTAGAAATAAAGAAAATCCTATATCATATTGTTTTTTCTTTTTTGTTTCTTTGTTCCAGTAATGCAATATTTTATGCTATTTTTACATATGTATTTAGAGTTTTTTGTTTTGAAGATAGTATATATAATCTAAAGAAAAAAATAAAATAAATATAAACAGATAGATAAGGAATATGAAAGAACAATTCGTTTTGAACAATAGATGTCTTTCACATCTAACTACAGCGTTGAATAAATTTTTTCATTTTTTAATAGCAATTCCAAAAAAACATACCTCTATATCAAAAAAGCGTAGTCGTAAAAATATTTGGAAAAAGAAGGGATATTGGGCAGCGTTGAAAGCTTTTTCGTTAGCAAAATCTCTTTGTACAAGGAATTCAAAAAGTTTGTTTGTACGACAAATAAATAAAACTAAATAAAAAATATTAAAATAATATGAATCGACATAACCCGAAAAGCTAATTTTTTTTAGAATATAGAAGTAATGAGTATAAAAGGAATGATTTTCATTCCCTAATATTTTGAACTCATTGATTTTTTCTACTAAATTATAAAATAATAAAAGGTCGCCTTTTTTAGAATAAAATAAAAATAAGATATAAGGTTTCACCTTTTTTATAATATATTTTTTTTTCATTTTCGGGATGGGGATTCTTATTTTCCCCATCGCACACTTGTTAGAATAATAAATATAAAATTTTTTTTATATTTCTCTTTTTTTTCTACTATAGAAGAAGAAATAGAAGATCTTTAGTCAAAATCAATAGGTTTAGATTGTTAAAATTAATTGATTAAGTTTAAATCTTGCAACTTTTAGAACTTTCTGAATCATTATTTTTCCGAATCATTATATATTCATTGCTTGAAACCCAATTGATAAAAACACCTTTTCAAATTTAGTGGTGGCTATTATATACGAATAATGTATCATTTTTAAGTGATCAAAAAGCTCCTATATTTGTATAGGAAGATCAATCAAGATATATATCTTTATAATTATTATTCTAATTTAAATTTAGAAAGTATTTTTTTGGTATGAATTACGATAGAAATCAAAACTTTATCTTGTATAATACGTCCCTCCCCCCCCCCCAAAATACCTAATTAGTTTGATAAATTCAAACAGAAATTAACAACGAAAACCCCTAAGAATTAATACAAAGTTATGCAAATTACATAAAACTCTTTTAATTTAAATTGTTGGATGTTTGCTAAAATTCCAATACGTAAAAATCATATTGTTTTTACTTTTATTTTATTCATTCAACTCATAAAAAATAGATTTATAGATTTTTAAAATAAAATTATATTAAATAATTAACAAATGAAAATAAAATGATAAAGAACATCTGTTTTTTGAGTTCTATCTCTGGATCGAAGTCACAACTATTTAATTACAATAGTTCTATTTTAGGAAAAAACATAAACCACAAAAACTTCTCTTATTAAGTTACAAACTCTTAACTTATAAAGCTAAAAAAAAAAAGAGAATTAGATTATTATTATAAAGGCTTAATGTTGGATTCGTACCTTCAAATCCTTTTTTAAACGAGTTTTTTTCATCAAATCTTTCCTAAATTCCATTGAATTTGAATCGACTCTTTTAATCTTGACGATTGAATAAAAAAAGTTATTATGATTTTGAACAAGCCGCTAAGATGAAATTGGTAGACACGCTACTCTTAGGAAGTAGTGCTAGAGCATTTTGGCTCGAGTCCGAGTAACAGCATAGCATCTTCTAAAAGAGATAGAATAAGTTCTATAATGAATTAAATTCTCAATTTCGATTCCATATAATCGAAGGGCCCCCACTTTTTTCTTTTTTTTACTTTCATGATTTTTTCAACCTTAGAGCATATATTAACTTATATATATTTTTCAGTCGTTTCAATTGTAATTACAATTTTTTTAACCTTATTAGTCAATGAAAAGATAGAACTGTACGATTCGTCAAACAAGGGCATGATAGTTACCTTTTTTTGTATAACAACATTATTAGCCACTCATTGGATTTATTCGGGCCATTTCTCATTAAGTAATTTATATGAATCATTAATCTTTCTTTCATGGAGTTTCTCTACTATTCATATGCTTTTCTATTTTAATAAAAAGCATAAAAATCATTTAAACGTAATAATTGTGCCAAGTGCTATTTTTACCTAAGGTTTTGCTACTTGGTGTCTTTCAAAAAAAATATCTCAATCCATAATATTAGTACTTGCTCTCCAATCCTAGTGGTTAATGATGCACGTAAGTATGATGGTATTAGGCTATGCCGCTTTCTTATGTGGATCATTATTATTAGTAGCTCATCTAGTCATTACATTTCGAAAAGTCATAAAATTTTTTGGTAAAAGCAATAATTTCTTAAATGAGTCATTTTCTTTTGGTAAAATTCAATACATGATTGGAAGAGGCAATATTTTACGAAACACTTATTTTCTTTCTTCTCGAAATTATTACAGGTATCGATTGATTCAACAATTGGATCATTGGAGTTATCGTATTATTAGTCTTGGGTTTATTTTTTTAACCATAGGCATTCTTTCAAGAGCAGTATGGGCTAATGAGGCATGGGGATCATATTGGAATTGGGACCCAAAAGAAATTTGGGCCATTATTACTTGGATCATATTCGCGATTTATTTACATATTCGAAGAAATATCAATTTGGCAAGTATAAATTCTGCAATTGTGGCTTTTATAGGCTTTCTTATAATTTGGATGCGCTATTTTGGGGTCAATCTATTAGGACTAGGTTTACGTAGTTATGGTTCATTTACATTAACATCTAATTGAATTGAAGAAAGGGGCTAACAAACATAAGAGATGGGATAGCATATATATCTATAAAAGTAAGAAAATTGAGTGTAAGACGTCAAGAACCTTTTGAATCACTACACTACTTAATTCAAAAGGTTTTGACAAATCCAAGCATGTCTGGTTACAATTCAATTTCATTTTTTTTTATTCATGAAAACTATCTATAAAAATAATTAGATAGAATAGCTTCGACCTTGTCACTTGATAGTGAGAGAACGAAATCCGGATAAATACCAATAACTATTATAGGTACAAGAATAGAGATCAAAACGAATAACTCTCATGGTCCAAAATCAAAAAAATACAAGTTTGGGTCATTAATTAGCTTGTATCCATGGAACATTTGGCGTGACATAGATAATGAATAAATATGAGTTAATATCATTCCAATTGCCATTACAAAAGTAATTAGTATTTTTGGCATTAAAAAATATTTTTGGCATTAAAAAATATTTTTGGCTGGTAATTATTCCAAAAAATACTATCAATTTTGCAACAAAACCACTCATGCTCGGTCATGCAAGGGAAACCATCGATAAGATACTGAACATTGTAAATATTTTTGGAATTGAGATAGTCATTCTGCCCATTTCGTCGAGATAAACAAGACATATTCTATCATAACTCGTTCCTACCAAGAAAAAAAGTGCAGCGCCAATAAATCCATGAAAGACTATTTGTAAAATGGCTCCATTAAGTCTCGGATCGGTTATAGAACCAATTCTTATAATTATGAAACCCATATGAGATACGAAAGAATAGGCTATTCTTTTTTTACATTACGTTGAGCAGGAGATGTTGAAGCTATGTAAATTATTTGAATTGTACCTACTACCAACAACTAGGGAGAAAATATAGAATGAGCATGGGGTAATAATTCCATATTGATTCAAACCAACCCATATGCTCCTATTTTTAATAAGATTCCAACAAGAAGCATACAAGTACTGTAATGTGCCTCTCCATGGGTGTCTGGTAGCCATGTATGTAAGGGTATAATCGGTGATTTGACGGTAAAAGCAATAAGAAATCCAATATAAAATATTATTTCGAGTGCCACAGGATATAATTGATTTGTTAATACTTCAAAATTTAATCTTAGTTCATTGGAACCATATAAATCGATACCCAAAACTCCTATTAATAGAAAAATGAAACTTCCTGTAGTGTACAAAATAAACTTTGTAGCTGAATATAGATGTTTTTTTCCTCCCCATATGGATAAAAGCAGATAAACTGGAATTAATTTTAACTCCCACATGATAAAAAAAAAGTAAAAGGTCTCGAGAAGAAAATGATCCTATTTGACCGTTGTACATTGCTAACATCAGAAAATGGAATAATCAAGAATCTTGAGTAATTGGTCGAGCTGCTAAGGTAGCTAAAGTAGTGATAAATCCTGTCAGTAAAATAGGACCTGTAGAAAGTCTATCTATTCCCAATCTCCAGTTAAAATCCAAAAAATTGATCCATTTATAATTTTCCGACAACTGAATCAATGGATCGTCTGGAAATGATAACAAAATGCATAGATCGTTAAAAGGAGTTCTAAGACACATATAGATATTGTATACCACCAAATTACCTTATTTCCTCTATGAAGGAGAAAAAAAAATTAAAGAACCTGTAGATATGGGCAAAACTACAATTATTGTTAACCAAGGAAAATAATTCGTGGTAAAGACAGGATACACTTGGAACAAAAACCCGTACTCGAAAAAAAATATTCTATTTTTCTGAGTACGGGTTTTTGTCAGTAAAAAAAATCAAATGTATTCAAAATGTATTCAAGTGAGGTTTTCTGGAATGTATCAATAAGCTAGACCCATGCTTTGAGTTGTTTCATGCCATAAATAAACTCGAACGCTCAAGAAATCTATTGGATAGGCAGATTCACATCTCTTACAACCAACACAGTCCTCTGTTCTTAGAGTAGAAGCTATTTGCTTAGGTTTGCATCCGTCCCAAGGTATCATTTCTAATACGTCTATGGGGCAGGCTCGAGCACATTGAGTACATCTTATACATGTATCATAAATTTTTACTAAATGTGACATAAGATCTATAAATTTTTGAATATCATAAATTTTCAATCTAATAAACTTGTAAATGAATCATATATTTAAAGACTAGATAAATCAACAATTTACTTTACCAGTTATTTTTCTAATAAACTTATTTCTGGATCAACTCATAAGAGAGGGCCAAGATACTTTGATTTCTGACTTTTTTACAAATATGATCTATTAAACGTATTATACATGTTAATTCGAATTGATGAATATTATCTTAATGTTACTTATTTAACAAAGTTGATTGGTTGATACGAGTGGATTTTATATTACGATAAATTAACGAAACAATAGCTAATCCAATAGCTGCTTTAGTGACTGCAATTGCTATAACAAAAATTGAGAAAATATCCCCTTTTAATTGGCGATTATAAAAGAAATTAGAAAATGTTATGAAATTCATATTAACCGCATTCAAGATAAGTTCAAGACACATAAGAGCCCTAACCATATTTCGACTTGTAATCAATCCATAAATACTGATAAAAAATAAATAGGCACTCAAAACAAGTACATGTTCGAGCATCATTGACCAACTCCTTATAAATGTTATAAATTTCGATTTAGTTCAATATGACCAATACAATAATTCAACGAATTCAATTGACTAGAATATTACAAATCAAAAGAATATATTGATAATAGATCAAATAAAATAATTAATTTCTATTTTCAACATAAATAGTATTCAAATAGAATTGAAAGGAAATGGGTGTGATAACACAGAAGAAAGTTTTGTTTGGATTGCTCTTTCTAATTAGAAAGATTTATTACTCACGAGCCACGTCAATTGCACCTATCAAAGCAACTAAAAGAATTATCAAAATGAGTTCAAATAGAAGAATTGCAAATCCTTAAGGACTTGTTAAGATTATGTTATGGTGTTATCAAAATGAGTTCAGACGCTGCATCTCTTCCGAGCCCAGGGCCTTTTATCATGGCTTTGGCTCGTCGCACACCTTGATCCACAACTGCTCGAATAGCATTTCCAGTTGCGATTTGAGTAGCAAAAGGTGTCCCTCTTCTTGTACCTCTGAATCCACAAGTACCAGCAAAGGACCAAGAAATCACCTGACCCCGTACATCCGTAACAGTCGCAATGGTATTGTTGAAACTTGCTTGAACGTGAATAATTCCTTGTTAAGATTATGTTATGGTGTCCATAAGGATTTGCAATTCTTGTAATAGCAACTAAAAGAATTAGCAAAATGAGACAATACCCTTGTTACTTCCACTAGTGAGGAAGAACATGAACTGTAAAATAAAGTTAATGTACTCCAACAAGAAATTGATGTGCTTAAACCCAAAGAACACTCAAATTTTTCTTGCCAAAACCCTAAAAAACATCTACAATTGCTATATCATAAACCAAAAAACCCTCAAATTTCATGTACATGAAACCCGAAGAATCCATAATAATTTTTATATTAAAACCCTAAAATTGTTTTGCGAAAATCTAAAATCTTTAAAAATTTCATGTATATTATTTAACTGAAACCTAAGGAATCTCATAAGTTGATGTACTTATACTAGAAAAACACCTTAAAATCTTTGTGTCGAAACCCTAAAACACCCTAAGTTATTATGCCAACAACTAAAACCCTTAAAATTTGATGAGGATGAAACTCGAAAGACCCTCATAATTGTTTAATCCTAACCTTAAAGACATTGAGAGAATAATTATGCAAAAACCTAAATTTCCCAGTCTCGACAATATACAATGTTGAAAGAGAGAGAAAGATAGAGAAATAGAAAGAAAGAGAGAAAAATAGAGAAAGAAGACAACATTAGATAAAGAAATCTAGTCAGATGATGATGGAGAACCCACCCTTCACCTTTAGATGGCTACAAAGAAAGAAGAGGTGGTTATATGTGAAGATGAAAACCCTAACTCTCCTAACACAAGATCTTATATATTTTTAGCAAAATGACGTTGTTTATATTGTAATTCTAACAAAATATTCCAACAATAAATACCATTGGAATATAACGTTTTAATGTTATTCCAATGATATATTCACATGGAATATTCTGTTAGGATCTTCATACATCCAATTTATATCACAAATAACATTTATATCACTTATCTTATACATCTAATTTATATAATTCGAATTCACAACTTACTTTATAGCATAAAATATTTTTATTAATAATATCTAAATCATATCTACTAGACGTGCTAACACATGTTCACAATTCTCTTAGATAAAACAATTAAATGTATATATAGCTAATCTCTTACAACTTAACTTATAAACAATTGCATACATATTATGAAAAATATTATTTTATAATATTTATTATTTTTTATTAAACTAATTTTAAAATTTATTTTGAATTTAAAATAGCAATTACATCTTATTAAAATGAAGCATAATTTTTATACATAGTTCAAACCTTCTCATTAGACTATATATATATATATATATATATATATATATATATAATCATTTTCAAGGAAGATGTAATTAATAATGTAAGTATCCTGTAATTACAATGCTAAGATACTATGAAATTACAATTTCAAAAATTTTTAATCTTCACATAACATTTATTTTTATTAAAAATAATTTAACATTTTAATTTTTCCTTTCAATTGTGAAGAAGATTATAATTAAATTCAATATCCACAAATTCTAAGAAAAATTCCATTAGAATCTTATCCGTAAAAAAATTTAATTCAAAATAAAATTCTCACATAATTTATATATTTTGAATTCGAAAAATTTTTATCCATTCTTACATATTATTCCACAAGAAAATTGTGATTCTTTTTCAAAATTCTTATAGAAATTCTGAAAGAATTGGGAATACATATTCTTTCGATTATTTGCTTAAGAATTTCTTTCAAATATCATATATTAATTTTATTTTAAAAAATTAATATTTTATATACATACTTTCTTATGGAAGATATTGTGAGAATTTTATAATTTTCATTCCAACAAATTCTGATTTGAAAAATATCTATTTTTAAAAAAGTTATCAAAAAATTTCAAAAAGAAACTTATTTTTACGAAAACATTTCTGTTGGAAATACACAATTAAGATTCTCACACTATTTTTCATTCAAAAATTTTATTATTCTTCATCTTTTAATAAAAATAAATCACAAATAATTTTTTTTCAAATTTCCCATGGTATTTACAACAAAATATTCCTAAACCCTCTTTTAAATGTTATATTTTGTTGGAATTTTCCTTAAAATTTAAAACTCTCACTAATAATTATTTTCGTTACAATATTCCATGAGAAAATGATAATTTTTCCAAAAAAATCATTTCTGTTGAAATTTTTCGTAAAAATTATGTTGCTTTCTTTTAGTGAATAAGCATAGAAAATAGATAACAAAGAATAAGAATAAAAGATCATTAAAAATCATGCACAAAAACGTAAAGTAAAGAACAAAGAAAAAGAATAGAGATTAAAAAAATATAGACAAAAACAAAGAATAGAAAAATAAAAACAAAAATAATTGAAGATAGAGAATAACAACGAAAAAGAGATAGACAATCAAAGCAAAATAAAATAAAGTATAAATACACAAAAAAAAACAAACAAAAACAAAAAACAAATATAAAAAATAATATATTTTCTTTATGTAGTTGACTTAAGCCAACCTAAATTAATGAAATAAATCATTGTATGCGAGAGTCGAAACCACAACTACATAATTTATTTATTATGCCTAATTATTCATCGCAATATTTTTGGAGTTCACTTATTTTTTTTTTAATGTTTAACTGTATATTAAGCCTAGTTTTTAATAAGGTCCAATTAAATATTAAGCCAAACTAGTCCCAAGCACAATTAAATCTTAAACTTAATCAATTGTTAGGGAAATTAACTATTACATCCAACTAGTTAGATTCAATTAAATCTTAAGCTTAATTGTTTATTAGGCTAATTTAGTTTTTAATCTCAAGATATATTAAGACTAGTTTTTGTTCAGTCAAACTATATCAAGTCTAAATTTTTCTTTGATCTAATCAAATCTTAGGCCTAATCATTTGTTAGCCAATGAATTGCAAAGTTTAATTAATTGTTAACATTAATTTTGACCAAATTAAATATCATGCTCATTTATATCTTAAGTTCCATTTTGATTTCGGTCTAATTATATCTTATGCTTAATTCATTCTTAGGTCCAATTATGTATGAGGTTCATGCATGCCACGTCTAATTATATGTTAAAGCCAATTGATATTTGGACTAAATTTTAAAACCAATTATGGATTAAGCCTGATTTTTATTAAGCCTACTTATGTCTTTAAGCTTGATTTTTGTTAGGCGTAATTATATCTTTAAGCATATTTTTTTATTGGGCTCATCAAAATCTTAAGCCAATTAATTCCTAGTCACAATTAAATTTTAGGCCTCATTAATTATTAAGGTCAATTAATTGCTGGCCTATTTAATTGTTAGGTCATCAATCATTAGACTCAACTATATCCTAGATCTAGTTAGTTATTGGGCAAATATATTTTAGGCCCTCTTATTTATTAGGACCAATTATATATGAAGTCAACTTTTTATTGGTCCAATCAAATATTAGGCTTAACTAATTTTGTATAATTAAATATTATGTCCAATTAATTACTAAAGTTAAATAATTGTTAGGCTAAATTATTCGCTAGGTCTAATTAATTATCAATCTCAATTACATCTTAAGTTCAATATTGTCTTATGCTTAATTATATATTAAGTTCAATTATTTGTTAAAGTAAATATAATTTTTTATAAAACCTAATTAAATTTTAAGCTCAATTAATTATTTGGCTTAATGAATTGTTATTTTTAAGTCCAATTAATTCTTAAGATCAATTACACATTAGACGATCAATTGTTTATTAGGCACATTTCATTCTTAGGACCCATTATATATTAAGCTTAATTTTTAATTAGATCTAATTAAATTTTGAGCACTACTAATTTATTTGGTTCAATTAATTATTAAGCTTAATTACATATTTGGCCTAATTATTTTATGACCTAATTAATTCTTAAGCTTAGTTAATATACCTTAGGTTCAACTTGTTTCTAGGCTAAGATGCTTATGAATTTCATGTACTATGGACCTAATGATATCTTATACATTATTATTTATCATTCAACCTAATTATCTATGGTCTAATTAATCTTAAGTTTAATTATAATTTAGGTTCAATTATATTTTAGTCCCAATTTGTTAATAGGTCTAATTATTTATTAGGCTCATACACGCTAGGTCCAACTTCTTATTGGGCCATTTGACTCAATTATATCTCAACTCTATACTTTTGGCTTAGTTATGCATTATAGCCATTTGGTTCTTAGCCTCAATTGTATATTAAGCTCAATTATTTTTTACTATCAATTATATATTAAACTAAAATTTTTGTTAGTTCCAATTAAATCTTAGGCCTAATTAATTATTAAGTCTAATTAATTGTTATGACTAATTATTTATTAGGTCTATTTCATTATCTAACCCATTTGCATATTATATCTGATTATTTAATTAACCCATTTAATGTTAAGCTAAATTTTTTATTAAGCCTAATTAAATTTTAAACTTAATTAATTATTAAACCTAATAAGTTGTTAGGCCTAATGAATTGTTAAGTCTAATTAATTATTAGGATTGATTACATATTAGGCCAATTATTCTTTATGTCAACTTAATACGTAGGCCTAATTAATATATGTTAGATCCAATTTGCTTATAAGCCTAAATATCTCTTGGGTTCATGCATGATATACCCAATTAGTTACTAAACTTAATAAATGTTAAGTCTAATTAATTATTAGGTCCAATTATATTTTGGAGCTAGTTAAAATTATGTATTAGGTTAAATTATTTATAAAGCCAATTATATCTCAAGTCCAATTAATTATATTTGGTCTATTATATCATAAGCCTAGTTATATATAAGGCCTAATTATAGTATATGCTTAATGTTTTAGGTCTAACTAAATCTAAGGCCCAATTAATTTCAAGTCTAGTTATTTCCTAGGTTATGTCATAATTAATGCCTAATTATTTATTAGTTTTATTAGCTTAGACTAATTATAAATTAACTATAATTATTTATTATATCTAACTACTTATTAAGTCTAATTTTTTTTAGGTCCAATTAAATCTTACGTCCAAACTAACCTTTAGGCCTAATTAAATCTTAATTCCAATTAATTATTAGGCCAAATTCATTGTAATGCGTAATTGAATGTTATGTTTAATTATTTATTAAGCTAAAATAAATCTTAAGCTTAATTTTTTATTAAATTCAATTTTTGGCCCAATTAATTGTTAGGTCAATTAATTGTCAAGCTCAATTACACATTAGGTTCAATTATTTATTAAGCCAATTTTGTTATTAGGCCCAAGTATATATTAAACCAATTTTTTATTGGGCCCAATCAAATTTCAGAATCAATTAATTATTTAGCATAATGAATTGTTTAATCCAATTAACTGTTAGTCTCAAATTACATATTAGGTTCAATTATTTTTATGGCATAATTAATATAAGTTAGGCTCAATATGTTACTAGGTTGAATTAGTTTTTGTTTTCATACATAATAAACTCAATCACAACTTAGGTTGTCTTATTTATTTATTAAGCTTAATTATCTATTAGATCCAATTTTTTATAAGACCTAATTATATCCTAACTCGAATTATAACTTGGATCCAACTATGTCTTAATTCCTAAATCCAATTATTTGCTAAGCTCATGCACACTAGGTCCAATTAATTATTGGACGTAATTATATGTCAAATCTAAATAATTATTAAGTTCAATAATATTTTAAGCCTAATTATGTATTTAGCCCATTTGCATTTTGCACCCAATTATATACTAAGCCTTACTATTTATTAGAATCAATTATATGTTAGGCTTAATTTTTTATGAGATCCAATTAAATTTTAGATACAATTAAATCTTAGGCCCAATTAATTATTGGAGATAATTACATCTTAAATTCAAATAAATATTGCACTTAATTATATTTTAGGTCTAAATAAGTATTAGTCCCATTTAGTTCTTGCCCCCAGTTATATACTAAGCCTAACTATTTGTTACGATCAATTATATATTAGGTTCAATTTTTTATGAAATCTAATTAAATCTTATGAATAATTAAATCTTGTACCCAATTAAGTATATGAGCCACTTAATTGTTTGGTCTAATTAATTATTAGGTCAAATTTATTATTAGACACAATTAAATCTTACACCCAATTATTTAGTGAACCCATTTCATTTTTAGATCTAATCATAGATTAAGCCTAATTATTTATTAGGTTCAATTAATTATTTATTAAGCTCAATTATTTGTAAAACACAATTATATCTTTAGTAAAATTTTAATTTCAGTTTTAATTATGTCCAGGCTCAAGTCATTCCTAGGTCCACTTATTTGTTAGACTA
Source organism: Moringa oleifera (assembly GCA_021397835.1). Taxonomy (NCBI): domain Eukaryota; kingdom Viridiplantae; phylum Streptophyta; class Magnoliopsida; order Brassicales; family Moringaceae; genus Moringa; species Moringa oleifera. The sequence goes on along the minus strand of JAJFZO010000609.1, from coordinate 2,436,095 downwards.
ATGTATACTAGGTCCAATTATTATCCTAAGCCCAATTGTTGGACAACTATATTTTACATCTAGTTGTTTATTAGGCAAATATTCATTCTTAGGTCAAATTATATATTAACCTAAAATATTTATTAGTCCCAATTATGTATTAAACCTAATTCATTCCTTGGCACAATTATTAGTTGGGTTCATGCACACTATGCATAATTGATTTTTAAGCCTAATTAACATACATTAGGTCCAATTTGTTTTCAAGCCCAATCTTTTCCTAAGTTCATGCATAATATGCCCAATCAATTATTAGACCAAATAAATGTCAAGTCTAATTAATTATTAGGATTAGTTATATCTCAAATCTAATTACATTTGGTCCATTATACTATAGGCCTGATTATTATCAGAAGCCCAATTGATTTTAGGTCTAATTATATATCTTAGACCATATTATTTATTAGGTCCAAATATACATCAAATTATTTCTCGAGCTCATGCAGGTTAGTCTAATTAATTCGATCCAATTAATAGGCCTAATTGTATCTTTAGCTTGACTATGTCTTAGGCTTAATTATAAATTAAATATTAGTAAGAGGGACCTTGAACTAAGAAATAGATTCTAAAAGCTAACTAGAAGCTGAAAAAGGGTATCCTGAGCAATCACGATAATCAGGTTCATTGGGCCTAGATGCTAATGACCAAGATATAATTTTATCAAATAAATAATTGAGTCTAATATTTATTGGGCCTAATAATTAATTACTGTATCATGCATGAACCCAAAAAATAATTGGACCTAGTTTGAGTTAGGCCTAATTATGTTATTTAGGATTTCCATTTTGTTGGAAAAAGATAAAAACAAGATAAATTTGTTTTTTAATGCAGAGGTGCATCGTCTTTGTGAGTGAATCACATCGGCAAAGCTACCGTAGAGAGAGAGAGAGAGAGAGAGAGATAGAAAATTGCATGATCAGTGCCCTTTTAGAGTTTGTGAGTGCGATAGAGAGGAAAGGAAAAGCTTTTTCTGTGTTAGGCATAATCTGTCATTGGGCTGTAATGGGTCTTAATCTTCATTGGACCTTAATAGGCCTCAATTTTCATTGGACCTTAATAGGCCTTAATCTCCAATAGGCTTCAAGCATTATGAAACTGCAGTGGGCGTCACACATGTACTTTATTATTCTATTAAATTATCAAATATTTCACTTTTTTAAGAATAAGGTGTATGAAATGTCTTCATGTCAATGTTATGATTTTATTTTGGAACCTCACAACCGAAAATATTAATTTCTAAGAATAAGATGTATAAAATGCATTTTACAAACTTGCCCATTAATAACATGTACACATTACTCTAATTATCATATCATACTTATTTTAATATTCTTAATTTTAGTAACTAATTATTATATTTTGTTAATCAAATGTAATTGTAGCAATTACAATATAATTTTTCCCTTGTCAAATAAATATTAGTTTTACTATTTTTTAATTATATATATTTATGAAGTTATTTTTTCAAAAAATGAATGTTATTTTGTTGAAGTCTAACTATTACTTTATTCGATACATAACAAGCTCTCTGAGGGCTTATGTCTGGTCAGAGTTTTCTTCCCCAAGATAGATTATGTTTATTCAAGTTTGGCAATCATACTAATAAAGATCAGGTGCTTCTTTGCCAATCTTGATCGTTAACAAGTCTCTGCTAGTCATGGCCATTCATCCTTTGATCAGATCTCTTTGTCGTCGTGTCCTTTTCAAATTCAAATACATGGGTTATCAATAGATGACATGAACTCCATTGTCGAAACTGTTATTGGTGAGTCTATCGATTATGTGCAAGAGATTGACATGACCGAGGACAAAACTACCTTCGGAAGGTGGTTGAGAGTTAGGGTTTTTATCAATATCAAGAAATCTTTACGTAAATGTTATCGTATTGTTTTACCAGGAGATCATACAAAAGCAATTTTTCTTAAGAATGAGCGACTTTTGGATTTGTATTATACTTGTAAAAGCTTAGAACATCAAGAATTAGATTGTACTTAAGCGACCATTCAAAGAAAAGCTAACAATGACTATTCTAAGAGCTGTGAGCCCTGGCTCCAAGCGAAAATTCTTAGTTTTGCTCGAATGGGTGAAGCTAGGAAAGGAATGGGCAATGTTTTGACCAATCTCCATGCTAAAGTAATGCTAACCATAACCATCATGGTAGCACCCTCAACTTGTCTTTCTTGGGATAGTCTGGATGGTGTCTTAGAAATGGGCCCTTTGGTGCAATGCGAAAGGGGCAAGGGGAGCAAATCCATGCAAATAAAAGGTCTATATTGGTGATGTACGTGAAAAACCCTTCATGCATCTTATACAATCTTTATAGACATTGTTCCTCTAACCTACACTCCTAAACCAACAACAGCATCTAAATGGAAAAGATTTGCAAGATCAAAGGCTTTTTCTCATGATGCAAGCTATCTAAAGGACCTTGGTGCTCATTCAAACTGGTATGGGTAGGAGAAAACCATCTTACCTAAATCACCTAACCCAAAAAGATTATGGGTAAAGGATGGCTTATAATCCATTAATCTTTTAGAGGCAAAGGCTAGCAGTTCCCAGCCCCGCCGATAGCCACGACTTACATGGCTTAGAATTGTCGAGGTCTAATTTATGTCTAATTTTTTAGATTTAATGAAATCAGAATCCTAATTGATTTTAGGTCTGATTATATATCTTAGGCCATGTTATTTATTAGGCCCAAATATATGTTAAATTATTTCTTAAGCTCATGCACATTAGCTTAATTAATTTGATCTAATTAATAGGCTTAATTATATCTTTTGCGTGACTATATCTGAAGCTTAATTGTAAATTAAACCGAATTTTTTATAAGACTCAACTAATTCTAAAACACAATTAAAATTTTAGGTCCAATTAATTATCTGAGTCAAATAATTATTAAGTCTAACTATTTGTTGAGTTTTATTTATTTTTAGATGTAATTTAATATTTGGCCTAATTAAGTAGGTCAATTCTGTTTTTTTAGACCCAATTATATATTAACTGTGGAGTATAGGTAAAAGTTGCGTCTTGGCTCTCCTTTGGAAAGTTGGACTTTTGATCACCATCCTCTTTTGTTCCTAACACCATATTGATTCCCAAATTATAGATCCTATAAGTCAAGAGCAATGGTGCTTAGCAGGCTTCTGTGGACACCCTATGGCCTAACAGAATCTACGTCCTAGTCATTGTTTAGACACCTATAAAACCAAGCTTCTCTACCATAGCTATATCTTAGTGACCTTAATGAAATCATATTAGTGGATGAGAAGAAAGGACGAAGGGACAAACATGTTAGACAAATGGAAAACTTTGCTCAAGCTATTGATAATTGCAACTTACGTGAACTTCCTATCTCGAGCACCAGGTTTACTTGATTCGGAGGCCACGAAACTACAATGATCCTAGAGAGGCTGGATAAAAGTATGACCAACGAGGCGTGGATGATGAGGTATGCATACTGTTTAGAGACGCATATTTTAATGACTTCCTTTGACTATCTTCCAATATTAGTGAACATCTCCCATGAACATTCGAATTATAGGTGGATGAAGTTCAAATTTAGAAACATGTGGGCTTTTCAACTAGATTATGAATAGGTCATCCAAGCTAGGTGGAGGACTCTACTACATCATACTAGCATTAAACATCTCGACTAGCATATCAAATCCTACTAAAAGGCTTTGGCCAATTGGAACCACTACATTGTTAGAGATATCCCTGAAAAAATCAAACAACTCTGAAGGGAGTTAGGCTTCATGCTAAATGAACCGCAAGAAGGAGATGTCATTGAAAGGATGATTAACTGTAAAACCAAGCTCAATGACTTATTGCATAAAAAAGAAATTCTATGGTAGCAATGAGCTTGAATTAGTTGGTTAATAGTGAGGGATCAAAATACTATAGTTTTCCACTCCAAGGCATCCTTGCATCGACAAATGAACAAGATTTTCAACTTGAAGGAGAGTCATGGAAACTGGAAAGCCACTGAATGGGAGATTGCCATTATCTTCTTAGAGGACTTTTGGGCATTCTTCTTTTCATTAAGCTCACTAAACATACACGAGGTCTGTCAATCAGTACTTGGTTTGTTATCCCTATCACAGATTAATTACTTAGTAAACAATTACACAAGGTCAAAAGTAAATAGAGCTATAAATGAAATAACACGAGTGAAAACTCCAAGCCTAAATGTGACGAATGTATTCTTCCTCCAAAAATATTAGGGAACCATAGGTCTTGATGTCTTAAACTTTATGTGCAGCTTCTTAAATAGCGAACATTCCTTAATAACCATAAATAACACTCATATAGTGCTTATCCCTAAAGATTAAACTTCCTAGCTCCACGAAGGACTATAAACCTATCAATCTCTATAACATCATGTATAAATTAATATCAAAGGTTCTATCAAATAAAATTAAGGAGATTTTTCCATCAATGATCAGTCTTTACTATTTCACTTTCCTTCAAAAGTGCTAAATCCATGAAAATGTGCTAGTGGTTTACGAAACTATCCATATGATAACATTTGAAAAATGAGGTAAGGAAGGTTACATTGCATTGAAGCTGGATATATCTAAAGCATATGATTGAATTAAGTGAGACATTTTACAAGCTATGAAGCAAAAAATGGAGCACTTTATCCATTTAATCATGTAGTGCATAAGCTTAGTTACTTATATTATTCTAACTAATATGATAGTCTATGGATTGATTACACTAAGGAGGGGTCCTCGGCAAGGTGACCCACTCTCCCCATACTTGTTCTTGATTTATGCAGAGGGCCTATCCATTTTGCTTCCTAAGATCGAAGGTAATCGGACTATCTAAGGCATAGTTGTTGCCAAGAATTGGCCATAAGTCTCTCACCTACTTTTTATAAATGATTCTCTATCCTCGTGCTAAAGAGCGTGAAGGTTTGAGTCATCATCAAGGCATAATATTGAAATGCTCATTGAATTAGAATAAGTTCGGCAGCGGATCATAAAATCTTGGCGATCTTCTATTTCTCTATCTAATGAATGGGAAGTCCGCTTTGAAATTTTCCGCCCTGCGCCCCCCCCCCCCCAGTATATGCTTCAACAGGAATCACAAAAGGGTTGATTGATACAGTATAAACCTCTGGTAAAATGCCCCCCCGTAACCCAGCAGATAAAGTACATTACATAGTCCGTTTAAGGGATTGGCGACTTATCCATTCAGTGACTTTGGCACTGGACGTTCCCAAAACAAAATTGGGACTATTAAGTTGGGTGAATTCAATAATGATGCCTTCAAAGCCTATAAGGAGGAATGTAAGTAGATATTAGATATCCTTCGGCAGTATGAACTGAGCTCTTACCAACAAGTGAATATGGAGAAATTCTACATCTTTATCAATCTTAATGTACCAGTGTAAAAGAGGAGGTTCTTGAAGGCCTTCAATTCCATCTTAAAAGTCCAAAGCACCTTAATGTGTGATTCTTACCTCGGCATTCCTATGATCGTAGGACACTCATGAAAAAAGAAGCGTGCTAACCTAATAAGTAGTCTCAAGTCAAAACTAAAAACATGGCATAGGCAGCGTTTATGTTAAGTTGGTAGAGGCATCTTTATTCAAGCAATAGCACAAGCCATACCAAGATATATTAAAAGTTATTTCCTATTCCCTCGATGCTTCACTTAGGAGTTAAACATGATGATGGCTGATTTTTGGTAGGGTTGTAAAGGATCCTCAAGGAAAATCCATTAAAAATCATAAGATAAGCTCTATTTATCTAATGGGGATGAAAATATAGGCTTTCGAGACATTGAAGCTTTTAATATGGCCTTCTTAGTAAAGCAATGGTGGTAATTACTCCAGACGACAAACTTTGTCTACTATTAAGTCCTTAACACAACATTTGAATGTGATGCTGATGAAACAATAAAGATCTTATGGTTAAGTGAGTTTATTTAGGGCAGAGATATGATTCTTAAAGGTTTGAGGTGAAGAATCGGTGATGGTGCACAGTTGAATGTCTTGAAAGGCTGTTGGATCTTGGGAAATACGACATTAAGAGGTCCTTTAGGTTCTAGTAACCTGTCAAGCCCTATGCAAGTTTAAGCTCTCATTAATTCTATTATCAGATAATGGATCAGTGCTTCTATTAAAGAACTCCTCAGTGATGAAGTGATTAAGGCTATCATGGCTATCCTACTTAGTTCGACGCCTATGTCAGATAGACAAATTTGGTTAGGGAAGTTCAATAACAAGCATACAATACGATCAGAATATTACACGGCCCTCTCCATCTTTAACAAGAAAGTACTTGATGTAGAGTCCAAAAATAAACAATGAAGCTTCATTTGGGAGGTTTGCTTAACACTTAGTGCATGGAGCTTTATCAACCAAAACTTTACTCCAAGTTTGTGGGATGGTAAGGGAGGATCGATGTACCTTTTATGATGGTAAGCCCAAGTCCACCAGCTTAAACCCTAAACCTTAAAACCCTAAACTAACTCCAAACTTTATCAACATCTTTTTGCTGCATGTATTGCTGCCTTTAATTTTGTCTTGTAAATAGAAACTTTACGCTCACATTCACACATACACATAGAGCTGAACCAAAGCTCAGCCTTTTTTTTTATGTATATCCTGTTTTAAGAGGGATAAAGAGATGTAAGCATTCAAGAGATCACTTAATCTTTGTGTATATTATGTACATTATCCTGTCTAAGTCTCACTCCATGAGTTGGTACCATTCTTGAAATACTTTTTAGCATTTGCATTTATCAAACTAATGACCAAATGTGTAGGATCTAAGGTCGTAAAAATTTTTAGAACTCAAAGGCCTAATTTTAAATCAAACCCTACTTATAGAAAAAGTCATATGTAAGCCTTATTAGAAGCTTATAACAAGTTAAGAAGAATAGTTTTATTTTGGATTTTTGAATCAAAATGAATAGAATGAAAGATTGGGTCAGTCTAGTATCTTGTAGAAGTACCACAATGGATTGAGAATGTGTAATCTAAGCATAGAGATAAACTAATGCATCCTTTTTCTTATCTATCATTTTCTTAAGTCAATTTAATGTTAAAAGAAAATGATCTTACAGCTTTAAAAGAAATCTTAAGATAGATTAGTCCATTCAAGAGAGAAGAATTCTAGAAAATATATGGACATGTTGGGGAATTGATCTCTATCTAGATTGATAAATCATTAATAAGAGCATCAACACATTTTTGGGATTCAACATATAAGGTCTTCAAATTTGGAGAAATTGATTTCACTCCCACCCTTGGAGAATACATGTCCTTACTAGGTATTAGACTACTCAAACCTTATAAGACTTACACCATAAAAAAATATAGCAATCCAAAAATAAAAAATTCTATTAAGGCATGTAGATATCTAAGGAGGAGTTGATAAAGGAGCTAAAAAAAAAAGAATGTGAAGATTGCTTTAGGAAAGAATACTTGCTTAGGTTGTTATAAAAGCATATTGATAAGTCAAGTGGGTTAATTTATTGGCTATCTTGATATATAGATAGTGATTCTACTAAAAATAATTGGACATGTTAACTTGTCTATCTGCCTCCCTTAAAGCTGTCTTCAAATACTATGACCTAGCCTTCATGGTAGGTCCATAATCCTTAAATACTATGACCCAGCCTTCATGGTAGATTGATAATTGGTTAGAAGAACAAAAGATTTCAAGCTTTAAATATCTTGGAATGTGGAAATTACTCCTAACCAATTTTAGATCCTCATGAGTCTAAATGGAATGACCTAGGTTTTTGGCAATTTCCTTAGAACTAAAAAATGAAAAAAAGAGTTGAAAACTCACCTAATACGATGAATTGCAGAGACGAAGATAAAAAGCTCTAGACTCGCTGAGAGAGAATCTAAAGGCTTTTTTTTGCAAAAAGTTAATTAAGTGAAAGATAAGACTATTCTAAAATCCATTTAAATGAAATAACCATTCGTCAGAAAAACCAAGGGGCAACACAAAAAATGTGTTACTTTTTTACATCTCTAAGTGGTAAGGCAAATCATGAGCTGGCACTTATACAATAAATATGTCAAAAGAAACTTTTTATAACGATGAAAAGCTGACTTGGTACTAGAGACATAGTTTTCTTACCCAACTTTCGGCCTGATCAAATTTTGGCCTAACCTGTATTTATCTTGATCACTCATAAGGTTGATTTGCATCAATTTCAACCTAGGCCAAATCCTCGATCACTCATCAGGTTGCTCAACAAGACACTGATATAAGGATATCCTTTGTTAACCATTGGGACATCTATGACATTAAAATCTCAATCTAGAAAATCTTAAGTTGCACCAAGTCATAAATAGTAAAGTGTAGGATGTGTCTTTCTAAAGGAATTCTACAGATTTCTAGAGGCTACCTATAAGATTCTAAATTAAAGAAAAGGTGCATGATATAAGAATCATGCATTTGCACATCATAGATCAATGGCATGCATTTTCCATTTCTAACAAGGCCACATCTATAAATAGCCCTTTGATCGAAAGAAAAACAATGAAGTTTCTTTTAGTTGATAGAGTTTAGAGACCTAGCTTTCATTGAATAAATTGCTTGTTTTTAGCTACATACTTAAAAAAGACTTATACTAGCAAGAGTTTTCTTTTAAAAAGGAGTTTTCAGAAAGAATAACTTTTTCTTTCTTTGAGAGTGAAACACTTTCATTTTCTTTAGTGAGCTTAAGAGTAAAAGTTCGAAAGTATGTGAAAGTTTTTTTTTTGAAAGACTGCGAAAAGGTTGCTACATTATGTCAGTAAGTAAACCTAATATTCTTCTTTTTATAACTAATTCAATCATATATGAAATCTTCATATTATTCTCATGCTTTCTTTATGCTTTCTATCATATTCTCCTACTTTTTTGATATTTTATTGTTGTAATGAGTTCTTTTGTTTATCATTTCTACACTTTATGTCCATTCTTTCTTAATAAATAAATTTTAGAATGAAGTATGTGTATGGATCAATCCTCACATAGAGTTTTAAATAAAACGACCTCATCTTGAGGAAATGAGAGCTTGTGTGATGCCCTTTTCTTGATTCTCGCATAAAATGGATCGTTTTAAGTGCTTTTTGATGATTTCAAGAAAACAAGATTCTCTCTTTGCATTTCTTTTAAGACTTAAAGGCTTGGTAAAAGCCAACCTTTAGGGTCTTAAATCAAATGGCTTTAGAGACCAAGTTTCCATCATTCATGCATTTTTGAGAAAAAGTTTTTTCTTTGTAATTATGTGTTACTTTATCTGAGAAAAAGTTCAATTTTGGGTTTCACAAGTGTACTAATCCTTTTTTACACACAATTAACTCGTGGATCTAGATTTCTTGGTAAAGTTTGTCCACTGCCAAAATTTTTTTTTTTTACCTCTCTTTGGTTTTTTTTTTTTAAATAAAAGAGAAAAAAACAAAAGTATTTTGATGAACAATCAAAACATAAAAAAGATTAATAATGACTTTTATTTTTCTTTATTTTCATTAAAAGGTCAGCCAAACTTGATTTTAAGACTTATTATCTTTTTAACCAAACTAAACAAAAGAAAAGATACAATTCCACCCATTTCTCACTAGTGGGCAAATGGTGTGCCCCCAGCTTTGTCACTTCGGCCCCATCATGATAGGTGTTATCCATTGTATTTGTTTCCTTGTCAGGCTACATAAATTTTTTGCCCACTCGTACATGGTTGTATTATCATTTTTACCTTCTTCACAAAATGTTTGTATCGGAAGTTGTTGAACTTTTGATATTTCCCCATTTATTCTAAGTTGGCTTTGGAGCTATAGAGAGTAAAGGAAGCCCTCCTAACAAATTTCTTGTCCCATTCCTCCTATAATGTCCCAAGGATCTTAAAGTTTCTACTAATATTAGTAGGACTGGATTTACTCTGTAGATGTATACCATCAAAAAGTTCACAACTGAAACTACCATCTGGCCATGCACTTTTGAGGAATATTAGAAGCCTATAAATAGCCAAAGCTAGCCTTTTTCTCCTTGACTCATCCATTATATGCTCTTTAATATAGGGAAAAAAAACTCATGGTGTAACATAGTTGAAGGTTCCTCAATGATGAATAGCTTTTTCGGCCTCACCTTTGCATAACCCAAAAAGCTTCCTAGTTGCTTCTTAACTAGCATCTTCTTCTTACTTATGAATAATTTATAAGGCTAGGCTAGCTTTAGGCTTATAATAAGGTGTACTCCTCCAAAGTCATCGTAGGGTCACATTCACCATAAATGAAATGCTAGTGAAAAGATTTCCAAAAATGGACTACCACTTTGATTAGGGAAGCCTTCATTGGGCCCTTAAGGAAATGTCTAATATACTTATATTCATCCTTGAATTTCTTTTGGTCTTCTCCATTCATCATCTCCTACAATAAGGCCAATTCTATTAAACTGTTTCTCTTTATTATCAATTTAACTTTAGCTAGTAACTTAATTTCAATATTCATATCATCTCCCTTTTTTATTCTTCTTTCTTATACCACCATAAAATAACTTTAACTAGGATTGGTGAAGTTCTCATATTTCTAGGAAATTAATACAAAAATACACCACGAAAAGATAAATTTCTAACTGTAATAATTCATCATGTATATCCTTACTAGGCTTATTTTCTAATCTCAACCATGGCATTACTTTAGGTTAAATACATGAAGCTTGGGTATAAAGCTTATGTTATGTTTTATGGTGTATGGTATGTTATAAGAAATTATTAGAACAAATAAAACATAATAAGTAAGAAACTAAAGTATAAATATAAAGTAGGAAAGAAAAAAAAATGGCCTAACTCTTTATGAAACTAGAGATTTTGGATTTGATCCTTAGTAAAGAGTCACCAATTGTCTCGATCGAGGTTTCAATCGAGAAAACTCATAGCATGAAGAAAATTAATAGTTACCACCAATATTTTTAGATATGATTAACCATCATTTTAAAACAATACTAATTGGTTAAAAAGATTGAGATCTAGGTTCAGGAGTTGCATATGCCTGGGGAAGAATTAGCACTCCTAAAATGCCTAAGATTGGTACCATTTTTAATTTCTTTCTCAAAAAAATAATTTTAAGGGTATTTTGATCAAAGCAATCAAAATTTTGTACTTACTTCATTTTAATATGCCAAAATAATTTTTTTGACAGAGAAGAAGGCAATTTGCACTCACTTACCTTCATTTTCCTCCAAAACAAGGGTAAAAAATTATGTATGTAATATTTTTCTAGAAAAATATATTCTTGAAGAGAAACTTCAACAATAAAGCATTTTGTATTTCTATAAAATGATATAACTATAAATATCAAATATATAACTTAACAAGAATTTAATGATATCTCAACTCGAGTAATTTTATTTAAGAAAATAAATGATTTATAATAAATAGATTTAAGGAGAACTTTCATACCTTTTGAAGTCTTTTACTCTTATCGTTGAATTTCTTTCCTCTCTAATACAAATGGATACGAGATTTCAGATGAAAACTCCTCCTGTTAGAAATAGAAGCTGCTATGAAATCAAAAAATGTACAAAGAGATCTTTTTTCTAAAAGAGCTATGAGTGTTTGCAGGTACAAGAGAGTACTGGATTTCTCTACGTAGGTAAGTGTGAGTGTGATCTAAATGTCTTGAATGAATGCCAATGCCCCCAACTACAAGCTTCAATAATTATTTCTAAGTTTTATTAGCATAGATTAATAGCAAATGGTGAATGGATCAGGGAAGTGTAGTGTACCCAAACAATCTCTACCTCCAGGGTCAACCAAGTTAGCTCTACATCAAGAGGTCTTTCAACACTTTATTAGTGTGCACTTGTTAGCTTTGACTTGATTTCCTCGCTCTTTGACCTCGTCTAAGTGTAATGTGTCTTTAATTTTATTTGTTTTCACCTAGGTAACTCAAAAACATGTTTACCCAATGACTTCCATTGTGTAGCTCAATTTCCTTGAACCCAAGCTTAATTCCAAATTTTAGTAGCAATCTCATGTCTCTTTATGCATTCAATCTTTTTTTTATGATTTGCGACCTGAAACAAGTCCTTTAGCTAAAGAATTTACTTGAACCGTGTTGTAAAGTGCGCTACCTTTAAGCAAATTACCACATCAGCAGTCTACCCACTACATAAGAAGTTACTGTTGACTAAATGGGCCTGCCTTCATTTAACTATCAACAAACCAATGCTTTTAGCCACATCACCTCTTGTTGCGTGTTAAACTAATGTGGTAATGTCATAAAATGATGTTATATCACGTCAATTAATAAAGGACAAGCAATGCACTTCACTTACCATGTCTCAAGCATTACCCACTAACGTCTTACCACTCAATTAATGAATAGGTGAATTGGGTGTAACTCCGACCTGCCACTTCATTAGCATCACCTACTAGCCCGTTACCAATTGGATCCTTTTACCATATCAACTGCTCCTTCCATTATTAATGGCTACTTTTGCTTTGTCAGTAAAGGCATCCTTAGATTATGCCTTGCTATGTTAGCCCTCTCTTCACACATCATTAAAGGTACCTAACTACATCATACCATGCTAGCTCATTGTGCCACATCAGCAGTATCACTTTTGAATAAGTTGTTCTTTGTGATAATTCTCCCCCTAAATGTTAAGTTTCCTTTAAAGTGTTTTCTTTCACTCTACCTAATTTTCCTTACAGTCTCCGTCATCCTTCTACTCTGGAAACTACTATTTGCTCCTTATAGTCTCTATGGATTTTTTTAAGGCGATTCTTTTTTTTTTTCAATGAACCACTTTTTCTCTATAGAAAAATTTTACTTTTTTTTACTCTTTTCTTCTTGTATACTCTAGCTAGTATGAAATTTGTAGGCCTTTTGGTAATTACCAATAGGGATTTGGCTACAATTAGGAGAACTTATGGGATCCCTACCTTGATAACCATGGTGATACTTACCTTCAATGAGAGGCCCTGGTTTGAAAAGCCAAGTGCACTATGTGTGTTTAAGGAATGTCTTAAAGGAGAGAAATATGTGAAAATTACAAGGTATCCCTCTCTCAGCTAACTTTTAATTCATGCAAAATTCTATTTCTTTTCTCTGCTAGTGTCAAGATTTAGGAATTAAAAAATAATTATTCCTAATGTTTTTTGGATTTTTTAAGCTAAAGCAACTAAAGACTAGCCTAAGACACCCTAAAAAATTTTGATATTTCTCTTCCAATAGGCCTTTACTATTTCCTTTTGATCTTTCAAAGGCAATGAAGTATTGAAATAAACATATTTTTAGGTACTTCAGAATAGAATCCCTCCCAAGACTAGTGGACTCATCTTAATAAAGATTATGGTAGTTATATTACCTTGTGTGAGCTACTTACTATTGCTGTGCAGTCAAGAAGACTTTTTGTATGTCTACCATTCTTTTGGTAATGCTTGGATTACTAGAGTGCATTCTCACCTAGTTTTTCAAGAGCTTACCCCATTATCAACCTCTAGAAAGCTTTTTAACCTACCTTTACCCTGCCTCCTCAAGTGGCAAACTCTCCCTTAGAGTTTACCTCAGTTGATTCATCCCTAACCTACCTAGCCTTCCTTCATCGATCAACAGACCTTATCTTGGGTATGCCTTTATATTTATTCCCTTAGATGAGTTAGAGTCTCCATCATTAGGTAAATTTAGTTCATGCTGAGATATAAGTTTTATGTTTTTGGTAAACTATCACTAACTCCTTTTCATATGTATATGTATGTGTGTATATATATATATATATACATTTTACAAATCATTTCTCGATAATACTTAGGGGTAGGAAGAGCAATTTTAAAGAGGTAGTAGAGGTGACTGAGAAGATACCTCCAGGCTCTTCTTAAAAAAACAAAATGGTAGCACTTTTTTTGTATAAACAAGCACCTAGCAAAGCACTCCTCTTAGAATGGTGACTTTTGCATACTTCTCCTCTCAACAGGGCCTATATCAGTTACCACTTCTTCTCATACTAGACATCTTTTCTAGATGAACCTTTTTTTTTTTTTAAGAGGAAAGATAAGATAAAAGTTGGCAAAACCACTTTGTGAATAATTTTCTCGATGTTCAAGGCTAGGGAGGAGGTGGTGACAGTTGCAGGGTTCTACTAAGAGAAAAAGTTTGCAAAGGTCACCATCTTCGATGGAGCACTTTTTCAGGATTTGGCATTGGAAGAAATAGTGTTGCTACTTTCCCCTTCTTAGAGGTAGAACCTGAAGGTATCTTCTCAACCACCTCCACTACCTCCTCAAAAAAAATTGTCACCTCTAGCCATAAATGAGAAAGTGATCTGCAAGGTAAAAAGCAAAAAAATTAGTGATAGTTTACCAAAAGCATAAAAATCCATAGTGTAATATAAAACTCATTACCTAATGAGGGAGACTTTGATCCATCTAAAATAAAGGATTAAGAGCTTGGTTAGGAAGGGGTCTCCAAATGGGGGAAAGGAGTCCTAGAACAATAAAAGAAGAATGGGCTGATGTAGACTCCAATGGAGAGTTTACTCATGCTTGAGAGTGAGTAAAAGGTGTGATGTAAGCTCTTTAGAGGATAACACAAGGAAAAGCTCTTAAAAGACTAAATGGGAATGTATTTTTAGTTATCCAAGCATTTTCAAAATAAACAAACATATATAGAGTGTTCTTGCTATTTGCCAAAGTTTGTTTGAGAGCAATAAAGGACTCATAGAGGGAGAAATTATTGCCCTAGTTTTGGTTAGGGAGGGTCCAATGGTTAATCCTAAAGGGAATCCTATTCTAGAGCACTTAAAAGTAAGATTGTATCTAATGCTTCACTGTATTTGGCAAGTTAGAGGCAAAGAAGCTAGGTCTCTTGGATGAAAAATGCCAAAACCTCTTAGCATAGTATAGGTAAGTCCTCAGTTGCTTAAGCTCCAAAAATTTAGAAAACAACAAAGGTGGAAGCTACAAAATTCCTAAATCTAGACACCTAACAAAGAAGGCAATTACGATCCTTCAGGAGTTAAAAACTCATTAAGAAAGGGACACCTTATAACTTTTACAAACTTCTTTAAATAAAGTTTAGAGAGAGTCTCAAATTGCCTTTGAGACACTCTTTAAAGACAAAAAGGTGCCTAGCGTTTTAGACCAAGGGCTCTCATTTAGGGTGAGTATTACCATATCTATTGAGGCAAGAATCCTATAAGTTCTCCTAATTCTAACTAAATCCTTGTTGGTAACTACTGAAGGAGAGGAAAAAGAGCAAATATTACTTAAGGGAGAAAAAGCTCTATTGTAAGAGAATAGAGACTCACCTAAAAACATTTGAGGACTTATGATAGCAAAAAATAGAGCTTCCAAGGTAGAAGAATAAGGACAATTATGGGGAAAAAGCAGCAAAGTTTAAAAAAGAAGATTTTAAGAGAATTAGCCATTCAAAGAAAAGCAGTTATAAATAATAGTATCTTCAATAGCATAGCTATTGTCATAACAAGCTGAGCTGATATGGCATGAAGCGATGAGATGCCCTTAATGATAAGGCAGAAAATAATCATTAATAGTAGATAGGGTTGTTAACATGGCAAGAGGAACCATGTTGCAAGACATTAATGGGTGACACTAATAAGGTGACTAGGTAAGGGCTACATTCACTCATTGCCAATAATTAATATGGCATAACGTCAATTAGCAATGTCGTTGACATGGTAAGACAGAGTTCTATTGATTCATCTTTCATTAAATGACATGACATGGCGCCAATGGACAACACTGTAACATTAGTTTAAAGTACAATAACAGGTGACATGGTATAGGATGTTGACTTAGCTATAGATGAGTGAAGGCATACCTACAGAGTCAATCGTGATATCACATGTGGTAGTAGACTTGCTGATGTAGTAGTCTGCCCAAAGGCAGCACACTCTGAAAAGTAGGTAAAGTTGAATTTTTTTGGCTGAAATATGTGTCTCGTGTTAAAACTCTTATGGAAAAGGTCAAAATGCATGCGAAAAGCTTATTCCTAAAAACAAGAATGGAGCTTGAGTTCAAGAAGATTAAGTAGCATGATAGAGGTTACAGGGTAAACTCATTCTTCGGTCACCCTGATAGAAATGGACATAATTAAAGATATCTTCATGTCTAAATCAGATTGGAGATTAAAGAAACTAACTCAGAACTAGCCAACATACCCCGATAGAGCCTCAAAAGATCCCTCAAAGTGAAACTGATATTGTTAAAGGTTGGAAGCAAATGTTGCATGAGCACACTGCAATCCTTAGGTTAACCTGCCATTTGCTACTAACTTGCGCTGACGCGAAGCCTATAAATTGCTACTGAAGCCTATAGCCAGATGGACATTCACTAATTCACAATCACATAGATTCACATTCACAATCACATTCACACTTTCACATGCTCAAAGTCACAGTCTCAAGAGATTGAGAACTCTCTTTCTTTAACACTTGTAAACATTCTTAGAAAAAGCACTTTATTTTCTTTAGAATTCATAAAAAAAAAAAAAAACTTTTATTAAAAGAGACTCCTAGTTGTGATCTTGCATTGAAGGGAAAAAAAAATCTACGTAAAAAAGTAGTGGACCTCAAAAGTTACATGAGCTATCTCTTCGAAACTTGCTATAAATTATTCATTTTCTTGAACAAAGATACTTGAATTAAGATATTGATAGACCTTCATTAAGTTATCTGCTTTAAAACTATTCAATATTTATAGATATATTGTGTTATAGAAATGTTCTTATAATATTTTTTTAATAAATATGTCATAATTTTAAAAATATATCATATATGCAATTTTTAATCCTTATTTTGAAAAAGAATAGGAGTGAGTAACTGCAAACTACTCTCTTCTTTATGTATGTATAACAAAATATTTTGGTACATCGAGGTGGAGTAAGTGTAAAAGTTTGAATACTTTGACTAAAATACCTCTTAAAATTAATTTGCAGAAAAAAATCAAAGCCATACTAATTTCAGAGCATTTTAAGGGTACTTATCCTTTCCAGCATAACAGACTAGACTTAAAATCTTATTTTTAAAAAAAATTAAAAAAAAAACCGTTAAGCTTCATTTTTTTTAATTATGACGAACCGCATTTAAAAAGATTGGTAGCAATTTTCTATTTTTAAATTTTTCCCACGCTGCAAGCTTTCTCGATTGAAACCCCGATCGTAACATGGGCGAGCCAAAAAATAAAGCTACGTAAATCTGTTGTGATAGTAAGTTAGAAATAGCAATTACAAAGAATTTCATTCTAACAATAAAATTAAACACTTACGTATCCAGCATCATTTCATCACAAAAGTAGAAATAAACAAAGAGATAAAGTTCAAACACTGCAAAACTAAATATTGAATAGCGGACATATTTACTAAGGCAATATTAAAAACAAATTCATACGACTACGACATTTCATCGAAATTAGTGCAGGTTTGGTAAGGCAGCTTCCATGCTACCCCAAATATCAGTTTAGCAATTGATTTATTCACCTAACTTTACAAACTTTCAACCCTTCCTGAATGTTGGTCTTTAACTGATTTTTGTCACTTATAAATAGGTATTAAATCTTTCATATTTGACAACAACGACTAAAAGTATAATCTTATATATACATATAAACCGTCAATTCCTACTTTGTACCACTTCTAATTTTATTTAAATTTTCCTTTTCTATGTTTATTTAAACTCAAACTGTTCTGTTATCAAACACCTAGATCCATCAATTGAGCCACAGGAAAAAAGAAAGCGGTTTACGAGTTTCTGCCATCTCATCAATTGTCTTGACAGCAAATCAAATTCTTTTTTGTATAGGATGTTTCAAGCAAGATAATCCAGATACACAGGTAATTAAATTATGAATAATGAAGCTTAAGGGGCATATTAAATCA
The DNA here is from genome assembly GCA_021397835.1 of Moringa oleifera. Lineage (NCBI taxonomy): Eukaryota > Viridiplantae > Streptophyta > Magnoliopsida > Brassicales > Moringaceae > Moringa > Moringa oleifera. The sequence goes on along the minus strand of JAJFZO010000609.1, from coordinate 2,418,205 downwards.
AGTAAGGAGAGTTGATGAAGACTACATCGAGTTAGGGATCCAAATTGAAACATCATGAACTACTGGAGACATTCTTAAAAGTTTCCATGAAAAATTAATCAAAACAAGATATTTATTGCAATCTGGAGCTGAAGGTTACTGGTTAAGTTGGTCTAAAAAGTTTGTGCAACTATGCGTTACTCGCAGCAAATGAAACTGAAGTAATCTTATGCAAAATACAAAATAATTATTGCTTGAAAAATGCTTATAAGAAGCAATATAATGAACCACTAGCCTACAAAAATTGCCTAACCGGGTAAAGTTTTGATTTTCCTGATACACTATATATATGTAACACATATCCTGACCTGAGTAATAAATCCTGGATATAGTAATTAAAATTTTCACTATATGTTAAAAGTTTTGAATTCGAATGATATCTAGTCAACCCCGCTGCCGATTCTTAGGTTATTTGGTCTCTTTGATCTATGTTCACTTATGCCTTTCCGTATGGAGGTGTATCAACCATAGTAATGCTGTCTTCTTCCCATGCCTTGTAGGCAACAAGTTGGTCATTATATCTCTGATTATAAAAATGAGGAATAACCCATCAACTCCTTTGGTGGAAAGAAGGTGTTAAAGGGAAAGGGTAATGCATCAGGAAATAAATTATTTGGCACACAGTTAGAGGCCTAAAATACACAAAGACAAGTATCCAAATGCTTGCAACAATAAAACTCTTCAAACAATAACTTCTCACTGTCCCATATAGAAAGTGTTATTGTGGAAAGATGGCAGGATGAGACTTGAACTATTGTATCCTTCTAAAAGAGCCAAGCTTTTGGTCTAAGTGTCCATAAGCTCAGACATTGACAACTATGACTCATGAATGACATGTTGCTTGGGGTGCATAGATTAAGAAAAGAGAAATATATTCAGTTAATTTTTCATAATGCTTAAAGGAATTTGAAAAGAAAGAAGATAAGAAAGCAAAATGGTGACCAACTATGTCTGAGACCAAGATCCATCTAATTATTGGGGAAATTTCAAGAAATATTCAAACAAAACTTTGGACCGAACCACAGTTCTTTGAAATTATGTCAAAAGAGTTGAACACCCATGTAAGCTATTCATTCTAAATTGATTTCTTTTCCTTTTTTTTTCTTTTGTAGACATGGTACTATGAACTGTCCACTTACAATTACTACGAGCTAGCTATTACATCATAGCTATGGTAATTAAGCTTTCCATTGGTGTCTAATAAAAAAAACCAAAAATAACGAGTTTATTATCTTCAACAGTGCTAGCCGTGATGCCAGTCTAGCTAGTCGCTTGACACTGACTACATCAATGGGTATCTCTGTACTGTCAGCAATACAGACACTAAAATTTCAGTGCTCATGGAGGATACTTTATACCAAATATATTTTCCTTTTATTCTTACACTTCCTGACAATTACATAAATATGAAGATGTCCATTCTCATCATAAAAAAAAGAAAAGAAAAAAAGAAGCAAACAATCAAAAAGGGGACTAACGAAAAGACAAGGATGTCTAGCCAAGCACAGATACAGCTGCAAATTGCACATGCAACTTGCCCTTAAAGCGAAATGTAGCTTTGCAACTAGAAAACCCACTTACCAAATACCCTCGCCAGACTTTGGAATTTTGAAAGAGAAGAAGAATGATGATTAGCATTAGAGGAAGGGAAGAACATTTTCGAGCTGTTAGAGCTTGAATCACTAGTGGATGCATCTAAATGAACATGATCTTTATTATTATTGGAAGAATTTGACCTCTTGGAATCATCCATGCCAACATTGCCATTATGCCTCCAGGATCTTGCTTTGATTTTCTTCAAGAAGCGGTTGACTCTCCATGCTTTTGCAGCAACGCGAGGAGCTGGGAGGTTTAATCTGGGAGATGCTGGTGGTGGCCTAATGGGTGGCACGGTCTCCTTCTTTTGTGGAACTTTGGGTATTCCAGGCATCATTTCCCATTGAAAAGGGACCTGACAGGCACTGCCCTTGTGAGATAAACGCGAAGAACGCCCATGGGAAGATGCTCTTCCCAGAACTCTCTTCAAGAAGAGCTCATCAACTTGGAGGACAGAAACCGTGTCTTCTCTTTTGCAAAGCTCATTATCCATTTGGTGTTTGTGTGGGTTTCTATTACATCAGCCTATTTAAATATACATAGTGATTTGTTGCAATGTAAATGGTAAGTAACGAATCAAAGCATATCAACTTGTTAAGGAAAAAATACCTAATAAAAGGTCAAATTTTGTTTTGGCCCTTTAAATATATAATTCTTGATTGGTAGTCATCACTTTCTAGCTTAGAGAATGTCTTGAAAGACCATGGAACTCTCTATAGTTATGGTGGTCCTTTCCTGAAAATTTACACCAACCTTTTGTTTATAAGTATAAACCTATTAATTACAATATTAAACATTCCCTGGTACTTAGGCAAAATCTCTTTAAATTATAATCATCATTGTCTTATTTTGCTCCTATTGGACTGATTGATGTTCAAAAGAAAACTAATGACTTTTACTCTTTCATAATTTGTTTCTTTATCATCTGTTTTTTTTAAAAAAAATTTCTTCTCTTATGTTGGAAGTTTCCACAACCTGTTCCCTGTAGATAAACCATAGTTAAAGTTTGAATTGGAAATTTTTCAAACAATATCCTTATCAATATTGTGGACCAAATCAACGTTATGCTCCTTCTAAACCAAAAACTACTTACCGTCTTCTGTGATGATTTTCAAGAGTTGGCTCTATATTTCTGGGATCATCTGAAGCAAGATATATTTCAAAATTCAAATGGATTTTCAAAACTGTAACAAATTGGATCACACACTAGGAATTCATACATAAATACATACATACATACATATATATACACACATTTCTGTCTTCTCTTTAACTATTTTAAGTGGCCCAACCAAAAAAAAGAAAACTGAATAAATAATAAAACAAATATTTTAAGGTGGATCTTGATTCCAATTAATTAAGAAGAGGCGTTACCCATAGAGCAATCCCATAGCATATTGCAGTTTCTAGCTTGCTTTAAAGAATTACCTCATAGGTGATGGATTTCTTACCTTAATCCTTTAGCTAAAAACTACTATTTTCTCTCATTCGGTTTAAACCTCATACCAACACATTATTGCCGTTGTGGTTGGTGTCTTCCAAGGAATTGATGTTTGAAATTGTCCTTTGAACTATTAATTCTATGGATTCCAAAAGAAAAAAATATTTATAAAATCTTTCAAAATCAAATATCTTGTTGGGAAAAAGGAATTTCATAATTAAAAAATTTTTCCCATTACCTAATTACAAGAGATATGTGAAGGATCTTTGATTTGGGATCAATCTTTTTAAGGTAAGATATTGGGCTAAAGAAGAGCCCAAGTTGTCCATCCAATCACAATCTTAACAAATCCTCCAATATGTAAAACCAGTGATGAATTAGTCCGAAACACCTAGTTATGTTATCATATTGGATATCTATTAATGAATTAAATAATACCATAATTTGTTAAAAAGTCTCTCTTACTACATAATTTTTTTTCGAAATTTTGCAATTCTGTTGTTTGGGTAGGGGTGTTTCATTCACATCAAGCGTGCAAGTATCTGTATGTTATAATCACAAAAGAAAAAGGGAAAAGAAAAAAAGTTTCTGTATTTTCTTTCAGCTGTTAAGAAAAAGAAGTAACTGATTTTAAATCAATTTATTTCCGATCTTTTTCCGTGATTTTAAGTATAAAAAACAAATAATCAACCATCTGTAAGTTTATTTCTTCTATGCAATATTGTAAAAACATATAAATTAATTTATGAAAATTAAAAGCAATGATGTTACAGTAAAACACTAAGTAACTTTTACAATGTTCATGAAGTCTGAACGTTTATTCAACTTTTTTGCATAAACTATGTAAATTATATTACTATAAATGTAATAAATAAATTATATATTTTATTTGTCTTGTTTAAGTAAACATATTTCATAATTAAGAATATTTCATTTAAGAAAGCACAAATTCAAGAAGGAGCAAAGAGAGAATAGAGATAGCAAGGAAGAGAAAACATTTAATTCCCTATGAAATCAACAGCAATTATTCACCAATGGTAGCACACACCCTATGCATTTGCTTTCTTTCAAATTTGATGGAATCATGTCAAACCACAACGTAGTGCAAAAGAAAAACACATAAAAAATTATAAAATAAAATTAGCAATAATTTTTTTTTTAAAAAAAAGGAACAAGAGAAAACAGAATGGGTGAACACAGAAACTCACAGCTTCCATAGTATTTTAGTGAATGCAGAAAAGGTTCCTCAAAGGAAGTAGTTGGAAGAGTGGAGACTACACATATTACATGGTCTCCGGGTCCATAAGCAACTTGCCAGGTTTAGAACAGCCACTTGAAATATAGTTTAATAAAATTTTAGTGTTTTTTTCTCGTTTAGTTATATTTCAAAAAAACCATAATCATAATCTTATATATGATGATAAGATTGTTCTTTCAAAAATTGTTATAGTATTTGGTTAATTAAAATGAATATTAATTTTTATTTTTTTTACTAAATTTAGTTTCATGAAAATAACTAAAAATTTATGTTTATTGTTAAAAATTTTATTGTGTTTTTTTATTTAGTTAGAGAAAGTATAAGTCTTTTATTATACATGCTCTTCCATTTTTCAAATGAGTCAAAAATTAATATTTCATGTTATCAAATAATTAAATTATAACTCACTAGCTAAACTTAAAGATTTTTTTGCTAATTTAAAATGAATTAGATCCAAAAAATTGAAAATTGTTATTTAGTTTTAGGTGATATTAATTTCAAATTCAAATAATATCACTCTTATCAATCTTAAAAATTTAAGATACATATTAAAATTCAAAAGCTTTTAATAAGATTATAAAAAAATTAAAATTTAAAAATAAATTGTTTATAGTAAATACAAAATTTAAATTCCATGTCAGCATTATGTAGATATTGATATGAACGCTTTAAAAATATTTGAAATATTTCTATATGACTATATATATATATTTATTACTTTACTGAATTATTATTTATTTTTAATTATAATATTGGAATTAATGTTAAATTTCATTTGTTTCAATAATAATTTCACTATCTAACATATAATAAATTATTTTTCAAATTTTTACAGGTATGTTGAAGAGATATATTCAACATGAATAGTTTTTGTACATGACATATAGCTGAAATTACGTTATGATTATCAAATAAAATCTCACATCATTAAATTGATGCCTATTATAAAATTTGGTTTCAGGTTATGATATATGTTTCAAATTTTCAAATCACATAATAAGTACATAAGAACTATAAAGTCCTAAAAATTAAAAAAAAAATTACTTAATTTTATAATTTTATTAAAATATTAAATTTTATTGTATCAATATTTGAACTTGAATAATAGGCTTAATGAGAAGATCCAAATTATTATAAATCTAGCCCAAAATTTTTTTAATATGAATTAGACTATACGATGATTGTAGAAATTGAAATATGGCCCATAATGATGCAATAACCTAAGCAAGGCCCAATTACAAGAATGACTCCAGTAAGCATGTTATACAGGGACTTCATACAATGCCAGCCCACGTCTCATATTCGACCTCATGCCAATGGGAAGAAAGCACTCGAAGCTTCTGAAAATCAACAGTAACAAATTTCCTACCACTTTAACCATAGCCAGAATCCCTCTTTACGTTTTCAATAGCAAATCACGAAGGTAATAGCTCTTAAATGCTAAGTGCGTATCTCCTTCAGTGATAAATACTATTACCTCCCTTGAAGAACTAAGCTAATTTTTCATTTTCATACCGTTTTACTGCCAAACTTCATACTCATTTAAGCATCAAAATGATCCATTGTGGACACACTGTGCTTACCTGTTTGACTTTGCAGAATCGATAGCCGCCAAGACGTGACCAGCCATTTTCAGGCAATTAAAACCATATTCATCCTTTAATGAGCCATTGGTTTCTTGACTTGTATCCATTTTCTTTCTTTAACTAAAATATGTAGCAACAATTTGGCATCATTTGTGGGGACGACACAAAAATCCATGGCTCCCCTAAGACCCAGATACTCAAACCAAGATGATGTTCCTAACTCCACCACCCTCGACTCCACTGTGACGTTTCCAATTAAAGGTGTCTCTACTTTTCCTTCCTTATCAATCACTACAATAGATTTAAAAAATTCTAACCAAAAGAAATCGCAAGAATTTTGTATAATTTTTGTTATAATTTTATTTTTTAATGATAATTCTCTTGATAACAATAAGAGTACCTTAGGTGAAAAAAAAGATAAAATTTCAACGAAAACAAATACTGTTCAAATAATTCAAATGATATTCAAACGGTATTCGCGCTAAAATATTAATATATATTATATTAATAAATTTATTTAAAATATTAATTTTAAAAAATTTCAATGATTGTCTTAACTGTTAAAAAATTCATAAAAACAATTTTCTCTAATAGGATGATATAAATCATATATACAATAAAAATAGTCACAAAAATTTATACTATTGAAATTTATGTGATAATTCTTACAGTTGATATTTCATAAAAATTTTATTAAAATAAAAATTCTTACAAAAATATTTTTGTAAGAAAGTTTAATATTGTTATAATTTTATTTTTGTAAGAATTTTGACATATTCTTTTGAAAAAATTTCTATTAGAATTTTTTTGAAATGAAAATTGTTATGGGTTTTAATTCGTAAAAAAGTAAAATATTCTTATGATTGTACTTCTACAAGAATTTTGAATTTTTTTAAAAAAATAATTTCATTAAAATTTTATTAAAATAAAAATTTTTATAATTTATTTTCCATAAAAAAGTTTAAAAAGAATTTGTATATAAAAATAATTGATATATTATTAAATTAAAAATTTTAATTTATGAAAATATTTTGCAAAAATTTTGAAAACACAAAAAATATATTTTTTCAATGATAATATTTTTGTGAGAAATTTAGAAGTGGATGCAAAAAAATATATATTATTTTAAATTATTTTTCATTTTTATGAAAATTATATCTTTTAGATTAATATATTAAAATAATAAAATATATTTTTATATTAAAAATTATTTTTAATTAATATATAAATATTATATATATAAATATATTTTTATTTATAATTATATATTTGATTACGAATACATAATTTTAACCCATAGTTGTAAATCATAAAAAATATATCTATTAAAATTTTTAAATATAGATAAATAAATTATTTTATAAATAAAATAAAATAATTAAATAAATAAAACTCATATTAAATATCAACCTATCATATTATCTAAATTTAGAATATATATATATATATATAATATTCAAAATACTAATAATATAATCTAAGCATCACCCATAAAATCATCACCATTACCAAGGTTATCATCGGTACTATCACTATCACTATTACCAACTCTATCACTATCACCATTGTAAATCATGTTGGAAGAAGCACCCTGTGCATCTGAAGGGCCTTCATCCCTACTCATTTGTCTCATAAGTTTATTAAGAAGATTTTTTTATAGAGGTCGTTTCTTTCCTGAGCTCATTTTCTTTGTGATCTATTATTTTCAATTATCTGAGCATCTCTTCTCTTAGGTCCTTCTATTGGTTCTCCATTATATCGCGCTTCTTTTGCAGTCATTCTTTCATCTTTTTCTCTTTCAGCACGTTCTCGCTGAATACATTCTTTCATCGCTATATGTTCTCTATCTAACTGTTGTTGAATGTCTTCCAATTGAAACATTATTTGCTGCATTGAAACACTAGATGAAGTATATGAGCACTAAGAAGTAGAGTGAGATGGTCTAAAAGGCAACCTTAGACCTAAACCCATATGCCCTACCCCTCTTATTCTTTCCTCCTATAGCTTGTAAAAAGAGGGTGGAATCATCAATAGATGATCCCAAGGCAAGGGTATCCTCTCTCAATTTTTCAAAACCAACCTACAGAGAAATGACTACAAAAGACAATTAAAACTTATTAAAATAAGATAAAATAAAAACTTATATATCAATAAAACCATATCATTATAATAACCCAAAATGCTTTATTAGTACAACTTCATCTTAACACCCAAAAACCCAACTACTTCAGAAATATTAGTAAATATCATTAAAATTATATCATTAAAATAGTGAAGTTATTGGCACAACTTTATCACATAACTCACAAGCCCAACTGCAAATTTTAGATCAAAAAAACATTGCAAGGAAATGGCTTATCAAATCAATCTTTTTGTACATTTCTAAAGATAAAAAAAACTATAATAAAACATAATAATACCACCACATTGTTGCAACATAGCATAGAAAAATCAAGATTTAATGATCTATACTCTAAATTCAAACCCATTTTCTTTTATTGTAAATCTTGATTCACTGATTTATCCATGAAGTCAAACAACAAAACACAATATCCAATTAACCAAAATCCTAAACTTATGCATCTACATTGTTCTTTTATATCATTCAACATGTTTTATTTTTTTGATCAAAATCAATCAATACATATTATCATGGTAACAAACATATTTTATTGTGTATACTCACATAAATCTATGCAGCTCTTTCCATGGCCCATGTATATGTCTCTTCATTATGGTTCAACTTTTGAAAGAGATGCGGCATGGTGGGATCCCTCTTAAGTTGATTAGCTTAACAAGTAACAAAAAAAAAAAAAAAACGAAAAATTAAAAGTGTAACTAAATGTATGATAAATACATGGAAATAACTAATGGAAGTAAGAACTTACCATCCGTCTTCTATGCTCAGAAATAGAAATGGATCCTTCTCGATGCACAATAACTTCACTAATAGCCAGATTATCTTATTCTGCTATGATGCTTGCAAGAAGGTCAGTTTTATCGCCCATTTAGCCCATAATGCATCATGAATTTAAGGGCTCATGGATGTACGCTTTGACTTCTTCATTCTAATCGATGCTACATTTGATCGAATAACCTTTGCAGATTTAATCTTCCATAGTTGTCTAACAAAACCATCCACGAATGGATCCCACCTGCATTTTTTCTATAATGACATTAAACTCAACTTAGTTAGTGAGTATGCAAAATTAATATAATTATAAAAACATCATATATCATTTATTAAATGACATGGAAGTTTACATTACCTGAAATTCAACCCACCACAAGTCGTGAACATCATTTGGGACTTCACACCATTTGATCCATGGTTGATCAAACTTTGACTTAATGATTCTAGATATGATGGCAACTGTCCTAGATGCTAGTAATAACTTGTAAAAATATACTTGAAAATACATAACTAACAAAAAAAAAGATAATATGTAATATTCATATAATTACAATAAAGTAAAAAAGTTTAGTTATCATGCTTTTTCCCGACAGGCTGAATATATAGCCTACTATCTCCCATTGCACACGTTGACTCGATCGATAATGTATCAGTTACAGCATCTCGATGTGATGGTGTATGCTTTGAAGATGATGATCGAGGGGATGATGTGTCAACTAAAGGTGATAGAGATGAAAATGAAGATGCGTGAGTGGAAGGTGATCTTGCATGAGTGAAAAGCAATCCAACGTGAGTAGAAGGTGATCTTGTATGAGTCATAGCAAATGTATCCATTCGACAGGACCATTTGCCCTTACCTCTACTGCCACGGCCTCTATGTCCCCCTCTTTTAAACCTCTGTGAACAATGAACATATAAGTCAAGGGATGAACCATATAAAACTCACTTTATTTTTTGTAGCACTTTTAAACATAAACCTTAATAATTAATCACTATCAATAATGCAGTTAACAGAAATTTCTTCTTCACAATCAGACTTCCCATTTTTATATGATTTTTTTTCATCTTCATCTTCCAATCGAATTAATTCTTTTTGAACTTGAATCTCTTCAGCATTACCATTGACATCTCTTAAATTTCCTATAATTTGATCATCGAAAGAGATTATGGGCAATTGGTTGGAAATATCATCTTGGAATGGATCATCTAGAGATTCAATTCTATTTCTTACTTTTATTTTAGTGGCCACAAACCCGTCTCTTTTATGTGGAGTAGGATTGAGATATAGTGTAAAATATATTTATTTTGCTTATTATGCAAAAATAAATATATCCTCTCCCTTATATCTCTTATTGACCTTAACTTTAATGATTCCATACTTGGGACAAATCCTTGTAGCCACACTAGAAGGCTCAAACCACTTACAGGCTCAAATCCTTATATGTAAGGATATTTGATCTCGATTATTTCTTTTGTGATTCCATGATAAATCATATTCGACTTGTCAAAGCTATTTTAGAATTATTTACACTATGATCAATAGCGCAACTAAAAGTATGAAAATAATAACCATTGACATAATGAAGTGGGTAAGTGTTGACTTTATTCATAGGTCCTCATGCTAAGTTGTATAAGAATCGATCATCCACTTCATTTATGGGATTATATATGCACCTCATAACCCATGATGTAGACAAAAGAAACTTCGTTAATATAAATGATATTGGAGGATATATTATTTCACACTTGCAATGATAATTATCAAGAACTAACTTACGTGGTCCTTGAACCATTGAACAAAGTCTGATTGAAAATGTTTATATATATCGGTGGAGCCCATATTTGGTGAGGTTATAATTAATGTTTGAATGTATATTCTGCAAGTATACATTATATATGTCAATTTTTATGGATTATAATTTTTCAAGTACACTATTGGAACAAATAAAGTAGAATTTACTATACAAAAGGTTCAACTTCAAGGCAATTCATAGTCACATATTTATTGATCTTAAACGCTTCCTCTTCTATGAGATAACGAGTCTTACATGAATCTTTACATCGACTAAGATAATTGAAGATAGATATTAATGGATGTTTAGATAAGTCACCAACATCATCATTTCGTGGCATTCTTTGACTCCTAAATTGGACATGTGGCTCAAAGTAGTAAGAATAAAAAATTGATGTCTCCTCCAACATGTAAATCTCACATATTAAACCCTCAACACAAACTTTATTGTTAACTTTCTCTTTTAAATTGTGTAAAAATCTAAAAAATAACATTCTAACACGTATTAAGATGGATAGTTAAAATACAGATCATTAAAATAGAAATAATATGAGTACGACATGATTCATACCTCTTAAATGGATACATTCATTTATACTATACTGGTCCTCCAACTAGCATTACGCTAAGTGTATAGGCAAATATTTCATGACATCAAAAAATGTAAGGGGAAATATTTTCTTTAACTTGCATAAAATTATGGCAATATTATTGTCCTTGACTTTCAACTTAGTCTCGTCTAGTGTTAGACAATATAAGTCTAAAAAAAAAAACTTAACTTAGTGATAACTTCACAAATAGGAGTAGGCAAACAATTAAATACAATTCGCAATAATCTCTCCATCATCATGTGACAGTCATAACTCTTCATATTTTGTAACGTGCAAGTTTGCATTTTAACACATTTGTCTAAATTAGACACATATCCATCAGGAAGTTTTAACTCTTTTATCCACTTACATATAGCCGTCTTTTGGTCCATATGCAGTGTGTATTGAGCTTTAGGTTTAATAAAGCTTTCGTTACCCCTATTTTCAAGGTGTAACTCATTTCATTGGTAACATAAAAGTAGATCCAATTTTGTCTTAATATTATTCTTAGTTCTTTTCTCTGACATCTATCACGATATGAAATATATTTTTAAATACGTTGGCCTTAGTGTGTGTAACATCAATATTGTGATGGTTTAACAAATCACACCAATATGATAAATCCCAAAAAATGTTATATTTTGTGAAATTATATAGCTCTCCGTAGTCAGATATTTGATGAAAGCTTCCAATTTTAATTATTCGAGAAAACAACTTAACTTGTTGGTACACTTCTATGCCAATTAGTCTTCTTGGTGGTTCAGCCTATTCAATCTAAACCTTGATAAAATTTCTCTTATTCTGTTTAAATGGGTGATCGATAGGAAGAAATTTTCAATGACAATCAAATTAGCATATCTTTTTACCATGTTACAAAAAAAAATGAAAAAAAGCTTTGAACGATCTCATGCAAACTAAACAACCCAATCAACCTACAGTTTGCCATCCCAATAACATACCATATGTAGAAAAGTCACTGATAGTCTATAATAGCGCTATCTTCATACAAAAGTTTTGCTTATATAAGATGTCATAAGTTTCCACACCATAATTCCATAAATGTTTCAAGTCATCAATCAACAGCTATAGGAACTTATCTATCAAAGCCTTCGGATTGCTCGGATTAGGAATTATCGTTGTCAAAAATATATATTCTTTTTTTTATGCACATCCAGGTAAAAGATTAGATAGGGTCAGAATAATTGGCCAATAAGAACACACATTAGAGGTCATGTTAAAAGGATTGAAGCCATCAGAAAATAATCTTAATCTAACATTCCTAGGTTCTAATGAGAACTACGGATGGGTAAGATTGAAATTCTTCCAAGTTTCCTTATCTGATAGGTGTGCCAACACTCATTCTTTAAGTCGATTTTCACATATGCTCTAAAGTAGCATTTGAGGCAAACAACCTTTGCAACCGTGGAACTAATGGCAAATACCACATTTATTTCTTCGATAAATTTTCGATCCAATTATTTACCCTCGATCACTCTTGAAATTGACTTTGTCCATAAAATCTACGTTCTCGATCTGTGGCACTATTGCCATAATAGAACATGCAACCAGTAGGACAACAATCAATTTTCTTATAACCACATTCAAGCTGGAAGACCAACTTTTTAGTCTAGTAAAAATTACCAAGCATCTATTACTTGTCGGTGCTACCACCTTCAAAAAAGTAATTATTTCATCTATGCATACCACAACTATATTATAATTAGACAATAATCAGCAATCTCATAGCCATTGATAAAACTAAGTGCATAGCACATCCATCCCACAAAGGCAATTAAGCAATATTTAGCATATTATAAAACTTGGCCAACTCTAGATTAGGCAACTTTGATTCAACAGTCAGAACAAACGATGAACCTGCAGCATCCATGATCATTCTTTCATATGTGTTGGCATGATGGTGGATTGGAGTAGGTTCATAATGATTTGTAATAAATAGGATAGGAGCCTCACTATTGTTATGCCAGTGGTAATAATTAGGTTGAAAACCTTCTCTATTCAAATGCATTCGAATGGTATTTAGGTCATGAAACCGTAAACACTTGCATTTTACTCATGGACACCGGAAGCCCTCTATCCATGCTGGAAGGGCTTAAACTAAAATTCCCAAAATCTTCAAAGAAATTATCCACATCACCTTTTCTTTCTTTTTCTATTCTCTTACCATAAATCATAGATAATATTGTTTAATATTACTTCATTGATATGTATCTCAATTCTTATTGGTTTGTACTATTATCAATTGAAAAGATTAGAAGTTTTATATTATCAATTGTTGATTTGCTTGGTTTAACTAGGGCTCCTATGGCTGAAACTAACAAGGAGGCTTGTCCTACATTAAGAAATCTATAAAGGTAATGTAACATCAATGTCAAATAAACTCCATCTTCTTGACATGGTTTTCTTAAAGTAGCTGGTTCACCTTATCTGTTCTGGTTGGTAGAACAACAAAGGGTATTCCAACTTAACCAATGTTTTCTTTTCAGGAAAAAAAAATTCTTTGTTAGATAATTTGAGGAAGTTTAATGAGGGGATTGATTCCTAATAGGATTAATGCTTTCAGTTTATATTATTTTTACATGATATTGTCCAATTTAATCAAAGTTTAATGATATTACTTCTTACGAAATGGCATTAAATCGATATGGATATCGGAAAGATACTTCCTTTGTGTTGCAAGACATTCATCATCACCATTATAATGCTCAGCGGATGCATGTTAATAAGGCAGCTAGCCAGTGAAATATCAATCAGAATGTTGATGTCTAACAACAGAAAATCTATACTTTCATGTTTTTTTTTAAAGAAAATGAGAAAACTGATAAAAATTGTTATGTGATTTTAAGATGAACATTTTATGTAAGTTCCTTAGCTTCATGACAATGGTGATGGTAGAATATGTTATTCAACATGCTAGTCATATTTCATCATTACTAATATTCCTTGTATGCAACTACAGGTTTGTGCTGAATAGTTGCAACTAATCTCTTGTTGAGTTGAGCTATATTATTGTATGCAACTAATCTAATTTCAGATTCTCTGATTCTGTTAGTATTCATACTATCACTTTGTGCTGAATAATCTGAGTTTCCTCATGTATATGTGTGTGTGCTGAGATGCTAATCTATAATTTGTTTCCACTGTGTATCTGCCTTTATTATAACTGAAATAAGCTCCCATGGTTCTTGTTGCCACTTTTAACTGCTAAGCAATGATATTATCTTTGTTTTTTTGTGATTACTTGAATTTGGATATGTCAGTTAGAGTAGACCATTACATCCAAGATCAGATTTTTAAAGAATCTACACATGCATGGCATTTAGAGACAATTTGGAGCAATCGACAAAAGTAATCAGGCTGACCATTTTAATAATGTAAACTTTCAATCCAGCCAACTGTAAAGACCAAACTCAGGGCTTCCAATGCTCAAAAGACTTTATAATCCAAGTTCTTATCAGGTGTGAAAAAATCAGCATCTGTCACTGCAATCTCATCCAGGAATGAGGAAGTTGCAACATCTTCCATTCTGCAGAATGTTTCAGTAGTGGTCTCCAACAAAGCTACTGATGGAAAATACTTATCTAATGTAAACAGTGATCCAGCTACAAATTTGTCAACAGTTATTGCCAGCAAAATACCAGGGCATAGAAAGATCATATACATCTCTATTATTGGCAAGCTCAAAGGTTCTCTCCTACTATATCATGGGTTTGCATTTCCTCCTCTCTTGTGAGTTATAATGACAATTAGCATTACCTGCAGTTCCTTGGGGGGCATGGTGAAGTTACAAAGCAGAAAAAACTACCTAATATAGATCATGATCTTAATCAGCTGGAATTTGCAGAATATGTTGATGAGATCCATCAATATTATTGGGTTGCAGAGGTTTCACCATATCCCTCTTGAACACTTTACTTCTCATTCTACTCGTTTCTCATTTTACCACCATTGGGCTTGAATAGATGTTTCTATTTTTGGTTTTCCTTTTTTCACATTTCTAAAGTGTTTTAATGCAACATGATTAGCATATAAAATAGAAAATGCGATGACTAGTATGTTTTAGATAGGGGTCAACGAAGGCAAACTGATAAAGAATCGTTCTAGTGATTATCTATTCCATCTCTTAGATCAGTTTGTAATCAGCAATACTTCATGGTAAACTTACAAAGTAATAATTCTAGTAAGTTGTAATAACTTTGGAAGGCCAAGTCTTGTTCTTCTGCTACTTAGATCATTTTCAGACATAATGTGCCTTTAAAATTGGTGTTCAACCAAAGGAAAGTACCAAATTTCATAACAATTATTCATTTGTAAAGAAGGTTTTTTTTTTTTCTTTTTTAATTCTTTACATGATTAATTTTCTCTACTGATATGCAGGTGTAGTTCTTGGTATACATATAATTCCCTCAGGGTCCACTCTAAATATATAATCTGACTTATTTGAGTCAATGAGGCATTTATTTGATCCCATAGCATATAGTATTCAGATAGTTCTGAATGCACTATGTCACATTATTCATCAAAATAAATAATTTTATGGCCTAATTTGATCTTTGGTGCTTAAATGGCTCATCAAGTGAAAGGAAAAACACCCATGCATTAAAAAAAAAATGTTGGCAAGGTTCTGGAAACTAGCAGCACAATACAATCTTGATATTTTAGGGATCATGGGACATTAACTACTTTTTTTTTTTGTTTAATACTGCAGAGATGATTGTCAATGACATGATTGCTTATCTTCTGTGGATTGGTAGAACCTTCGCTTTGATGAGATCAGGCATGCTTATCATGTTTCCTATTATTTTTGTGCCACTAGAGTTGCTTCTTCTGTTTAGAAAAACAGCCCTTCTTCAGCTGTTTTTTAAATTTCATTATGCATAGTGCACATATTAATATCCGAACCGATTGGATCCTTTTGTGTACCATCCAAACCAACTAACTTGTTGCTTATGCTAAAGTGACTTGTAAATGCCTGCACAAAATTCACAATTGGAAAATTACATGTTAATTCAGGCAGAAATTGCTCCTCATGTACATTGCATTTGATCAACAGGCCAATGGAAGTAACCGTCCATTTTTTCTAAATATTCTGATGCATATCAGTTTTAATTTTTCCCTGGTGTAGGCCTATTAGCAGTATATTCCTCCTTCTTGTGCTGATTGCCAAGTTGTTGCCATTTTTGTTGTAGGTACACTTAAATTTTGATTTAATGCTAGAGACTCCTTATCTCACTGTTAGGTTGGTGGACCACTATCTCTCCCAAGTTCAAATTAAGAGGAATGAAATGCAGTTGGTTGGCCCTAGTTCACTCTTGCTGGCATCAAAATATGAGGACTTCTGGCATCCTAGGGTAAGCATTAACGTGCACACTGCTTGTGAAGTTTGTTTTCCTTAGATTTTGATGGCTATCGCCATGATGTGTGTCAAAGATTTAATCTGCATCTCAGCTAAGTCATATACAAGGGACAATGCTTGGAATGGTATGCATGTCTATGTTGTTGAATCTTTTTAATAGGATGGTTTATCTTAGAAGGCATAATAAGTGAATTTAACATGATGACAATAATTCTTCATTGGTTATGGGTTTATAGGGTCAGGATGTAGGAATATTTGACTGAGGTAGAGCTGCTTTGTTTCTTTACTGTTTCTTTTGGAATAGACTTTCTTTGTACCATTTAGAATGCATATGAAACAAATATTTATCCTACTTACATCTCTTGGCCTCCCTTGATCAGAGATAAAGACATGAATATTATTTTGCCATCTACAGTCAACTTTGTTGATCTCGTCCATCAATGTGGGCTGCTTTTCAGAAGAAACTGATTCTTAAAAAGCTGAATTTTCGTCTAAATGTAGCTACCCCATATGTCTTTATGTTAAGATTTCTCAAAGCTGCTCAGTCAGACATGTAAGGCACATGGTAGTTTTCAAAGTTAAATGACAAAAGTTTAGCTATTTGATAAGCTCCTAGACTGCATTATTCGTGTTGTAATATGGATCATGTGTCAACAATTATGAGTTTTACTGACACTTTATGCTGCCTTGTGGACGTTGCCGTCAGCTTGAACATTTGGCCTTCGAGCTGCCTTTAGTTGAATATGAAGTTTTAAAGTTCAAGCCATCATTGGTGCGTTAAGCAGCCATCTATCTTGCATGCTGCACCTTGAAAACCAGTCCAGCTTGGACCCTCTGCTTCACAGAGATGCACACCATGACGTGTCCAAGATGAGGCACATCTCTTTTAAGACTAACTTCTTTCTGCAAGCTGAACTAGTGTTGGTATTAATTAAAATGTGTGTCATCTATACAGGGATTGTGCAGAAATGATTTTAAGATTCCAGAAAGCAGTTAAAAACAGGACAACTGAAAGCAACATATGAGAAGCACATGAACTCAGATCTCAGCAATGTGGCGAGCATAAGACCCTTAGGGAGTCTGCCTCTTTGATTTAACTAGCGTGGATTTGCTTGTATACAACAAGCAGATCCAATAGGACTGAAAGTCATGCCTCCCTGGATTCTACTTCCTCTTAATGTTATAGGCAAGAAGCAAGTCCAATGGGACTGAAGGTTACTTTGAGGGAGATATGATTTTCAATTCCATTGGATTTGTTTATAAATACTTTCACAACAAAAGCTTCGAACAATATCTACCTGAATCCCCCTTTGCCCATATATCTAATCTTTGGGAATATAAATGTTTGACATTCATCAGGTTAAAGCCGCTTTACAACCTTTGCTGCTGATATGCACAGATCGTCACATTTAAGTATGGTCTTTGGAGGAAAGTCTGGCATGGATGCTGTAGTTTAACTTGGTGACATTTGAAGCATGGGTAGTGCATTCAGGCACCATGAGCTCATGGCCTTGTTGTCAGCTTGTTTTAATGATACTCTGGATATAGATTCTATCATAACACTTCTATTAATTCATATTTTCTATTTGTAAAAGTGATCTTAGCCAGTAATTAGACTCCTCTCTAGTGTTTTATACACATAGTGGCTGCAGGATAGCTTCTACCATATAACATGAATTCAGCCTTCACAAAGGAAGGGTCTGTTACATTTCTTGCATATGATAATTTTATTGGAACCTTATTTTAAAATCTCAGAACATTTAGGCCTAGCTTCTGGAGAAATTAAAATTAAACTGGCCAAAGTTGCCTGACATGGTAGATGTATATAAAGCAAGATGACATCAACAAGAGTAGATCCCAACAATGCCGTGGAGTGTACTGCAATCATTTCCATTACGACATAGTTAACCGAATAGAAGAGATGAAACAAGAACAAATGCAGATAAGAACTACACATCTAGGAGTTTACATAATGTATCTAAGGAAGCAATTTCAACAAAAACATGCAAATCC
Source organism: Moringa oleifera (assembly GCA_021397835.1). Taxonomy (NCBI): domain Eukaryota; kingdom Viridiplantae; phylum Streptophyta; class Magnoliopsida; order Brassicales; family Moringaceae; genus Moringa; species Moringa oleifera. Next base: position 2,399,602 of record JAJFZO010000609.1, on the reverse strand, counting down.
TGAAGAGATGAAATAAGATACCAATGGTTATAAAAACCTTCAAGGTGATGCTGATTTCTCATTAACCTTAGGATCATCATGTGCCAGCATTCAAACATTATTAAGCCACTATATGTTTGGTTCACCTAAAATGCCATGAGAAAATCATTTGAGAACTAGAATAACATTACTGTTAAAACTAAATGTATCAGGCATGAGGATGTACAAAAACTTAAATTATATGAGCTTAGATATCTAAATGAATTAAATGAATAATAGCTACCTGGAAGCATGAGATCAAGAAGATTGGAATGGCAAGGACCAAAAACATATCGGAACTTATTAGCAAAGGCTACAAACTGTTGGTAAAGATACTATGTATGAGAGAAGTAAACGAGTTACTGGCTTGCATATAAAACTCAGTGAAACAGTCAACTCACTAAGCTGCTTACTGAACAAATTTCTGGAAAGTTGTTAATTAATTCATAGTGGATGACTCCCAGCATACTTCAGAGAACTTCAAATCTTTAGTGGAATTCCAGAATAAGCATGACTTGATAGCAGGGTAAAGAAATATGCTATCCAACAGTGAAAGCCAAATCAATTAATTATTGAAATGATACCAAAATAAAGAATGAAGACTGGCAGCTTCCAATATACCAAGGGTGACTAGAGGGCAAAGCAGATCTTTTCCACGGTAACTGTCCAGACCAAAATTATTCTGCTAGGGAAACAAAAAGTTCATAAGAACATTAAATATTACACTAGACCCAAAAACACCTAAACAAAATCATAAGTCGAATGATCAGAAAGACATTACGTGATAGGTGAGATAAGATAATGAACAACATACATATGACAGTTTGGAGGAAAATGAATTTGACCACCTATGAATATGAAAGGTTATCTCATGCAGCATCTGAATCATGGAATTAAAACCCCATTATGAACTAATGGCACACAATGCCGCACAAGTCACATAAATTGGATGAACTCTAATGCATACACTTTCTGCACTCAAACTTTGACACGAAATATCTCTCCCCATTAATACCACATGATATGACAATGAAAAATAAAACCTGACATCTAACTCATTACAGAAAGAAAAGAAAATTTTAAGGAAAAGCAAAACAGGAAGATCTAACTTTCTCATGTGAAACAAGCTATACTCGAGCAAAATCTGAAGATTATGTATACATACACATCCGGCCTGTATGAGCTCATGATACGCCTAAGGTTTTCTGCCTTCCTCTACAAAAGAATTACACTTAAAACTCTTCAGCATCCCTGCCTATGTGCATACATCTTTTTTATCTTTAAACAAAATCCATTATATGCTAATTGATGAACAAATTTCACAAGATTAAGCTCACCAATACATGTTTGTCCGATAATTTTTCACTGTATACAACACTTATCTAATAGCTTACTCAACCATGAAAACAGGTAGCCAAACCTTCTTGCACAAGCATATATCCTCCCTCGTCCAATGTCTCCCTTACAGCTCGATAAAACTCCACCCATGAAGAGGAGTACACATCCTCCGAGCCCCACAAAAACGTTGGATTCGGACTTGCGGGGCATGCAGCCACCAAATCCAAAACCGAAGCGGCCGGTTTAAGCGACTGAGGGAAATTGAACGCCAAATTATCAACTTTGTGTTCATAAATTTTTCCATTTCGGTCCAATTTATACCTTGAAGTGCCCTGAAACTGTCCCTTAGCTTCCCATGGCACCCTAGGGACACCCCTCAAGTTCCACCTAATCAATATTACATTCTCTGATGGCTGCCAAATCCTAAACACCTCTAATGAAATCTCTCTAAACAGTATCTTTCCATGAAATCTCAATGCCCAGAAGATCAGTTTGTATTTCTCAATACCAGTAAATGTATTCAAGGGGTCAACAAATGTGATATCATCCCTGAAAAGCAAAAGGGCACCAAATTCAACAAGAATCCTATATTTTCTGGGGAAACAGAATATATCCCAAGAAAACAGGAGATACCCAGATGAGTAACTTACCTGTAAATGTCATAATTGAGGTCTCTGGTAAAGAGCAAAGGCAAATCTTCTCGAAGCGTCCGTACAGCATGGCCAAGGTTGACATAGAAGTCGTCTCTTTGATGCTGGGGCTTATCCGGGGCACTGGGCGGGGTGCTACCCTGAGCATCCTGGAGAGATGGAGCCTGGACGCTGGTGAGAGATACGGGAGGGAAAGTTTCGGAGCTGGGTTTTGGTGTTTGAGAGGAAGAAAGTGATTGGTGCGTGGGCTTTCCTTTTGAGGCTCTGTTTGCTTGAAGGAGAAGAGAAGGTGAGAGATTCGGTAGAAGAAAAGCCATAGCTTTTCCCTTCTATTATTGAATTTGGAGTTAAAAGCTTTTAGCTTTTCATGGGAGAGATTTTGAGGGAGAAAATTTCTGTTTGGAGTGTGCTTTGTTTTGTGACGCTGAAAAGAAATAAAGATTTGTGATTTTTGAGTGGTTTTAAAGATGGCCATGAAAGAGCCCATATTTTGTTGGATTTCCACTGTTTGAAAATGGAACCAATGAGTGTAGCAGCTGCCCTTCTGCTTAAACGAAAGAAGACAAAAACAATTTTGGACATTAATGGTTTCGTACTTTATTCTCTCTCTTCTAAATTCTAAACCTTATAAATGTTTTTTTTAATATTAAAATAAATTATGTATTTTTAAATTAATTTTACATGAAAATATCAATTAAATTTAAATTGATTTTTAAATTGATTTAAAAAAATAACTTAAATTAAAAAATTTAAAATTATTCACATGTAAAAAATATTTTAAGTTAATATCACAAAAAAATTTATAAAAATTATTTTTAGTGTTATAAAATTATAAAATTTTTTATAATGATAACTTGTATATGTATTTAAATTTATAAAAAATTTAAATCAAAACTTATTATATAAAATTTTTAATTTAAATTTAAAAAATTAAAAACAATATTCAATTTATATTAAATTAAAATTTTAAATATAAATTTTAAATACTTAATTAAAAAACAAAAATAATATAAAATTTATTTGGATATTTATTTTTTTATCATTTTACCTCTTTCCCTTTTTATGCTTTGATTTAGGAGTTTCCAAACTTACCACTTTCAAGTATTTGGTTATATAATATCTTCCTGAATTTATCATTTTCTTTGGTGGCATTATGTCTTACATTTTGTTTTAAATACAAGAAACAAAAACGGTTTAATAACATGGTCACTCTCAACAACAATGTCGCACATTATAAAAAAAATGACGATTATAAAAAGGTATATTTGTGATTTTTTTTTAAATAAAAAATATGAAGGATATTCTTAGTAAGAATCTCCCCCATTAGGTGCCGCATTTCTCTCCACATAATCATTTTTATTTTTATTTTGAACAAACCAAACTGGCAAAGGTAGTTGAATTATATTTTATTTTTCATTTTTTTAACATCAAAATTCTTAACATCTACTTTTAGCTTTATTGCTTTGTGGGCCATATGATCATTTTAAGTAACAAAAATAATGATCACTCACGCATTGAAAAAATTGAAAGCAATAAGAACACAAATTAATTATATAATTCAAATTTTCATTTATTTAATAAAAAATAAAAAACTATTAAATTGCAAAAATAAAATAAAATGGATCTCTCCTATTACTTATAATCATAGTAGATGCTACTTTTCTATGACAATTATTTATAACACTAAATTGGGAATGTTTAATATTTTATGAATTACTATAAATATAATAGTATTATAAATTTCAAGATAAATACAATTGACATAATTCAAAGAAAAGAAAACTGATAAACTATTAAAAATTTATATTTTTTCTAATTGAATATAATCACTTGAACCCAAAGGCATTTACTTCTTTGTCTTAAATTAAATAATTTTTAATGTTATTCCTTTTTCATTTCATATTTTCTTAAGTATTACCATCTCCATCAAAAGTTAAGTGATGTTATCATAAAATATCCAGTAGCCTAATATTGATATGTGAGGTGAAATCTTCAAATAGATTTGAAATATAAAAGTTTTAGAGACACAGTCAAAGGGACGTCATCGAGTGACTGAGGTACCCTCTGACGATTAAGTTATTTCTCCGTGAGAATAGAGTTTTAACTAGCGAAAAAAGAATATGATTTGGTCCTCTAGAACTTACCTATGGTGTGTTAATATACTTGTTCGGAAGATATTCTTGTCATTGGGTTATGAATACAACTTGTCTTCACATTTGTAAGTGAAACGCCGACCATTTTGGGCGTTGTTTTCCCATTTTTCTTGCCTTTTTGGGCTGTCAACCTTTAGGTGTGATAACTTCACATTGACTTGTTTTCTAATGTTCTAACTCTCACAGCATGTCTTTCGCCACTCCATTTTACATTCGCCCCGATCCTTTATCTTTATAGTTCTGTGTGGCTTTTTAAAGGAATGCACCCAAACTGAGCTAGGTGAATCATAGGTTTCTTAAGAATGGATCAATTTTTTCATTGTTAGAAGTCCCTCACTCTTAAGGTTGAGAGAGTCAGCTCTGGCGTTTTCCAGCCTTTAGGTGTATGCTGCCGTGACCTTTTGATCATCCGTGTATATCCATCATTACATACTAAAAAAAAGAATAGATTTCAAGATGATCTATCTCGTTGACAAGTATGGATCTTAATGAGCATTAGGTTAGCAGGCGAACACGTTCTTGAGTCCACAATGTGGACTCCAATGTAGACCCCTTGATGGAGTCCGCATGTGGCCCTTCCATCCCTTGGATAGATAGAGAAAGAGGGCAGAGCTTTTGGTTTTTCCATATTGTCAAAGAGTTGAACAATGGTTTTTTCGTGTTGTCAAAGAGTTGAAGAATGAAACTAGATAGCGAGTGCCTGATTAAATTAATCGGGTCATGTAGGAACAAGGTTTAAGTCTACCGATCTATTAGGATGCCTCAGCTACATACATCACTACACTTCCATTTGACACCTATCATAATGCTAAACAGCTCGTCTCGCCGTGACCTTCTCTTGAATTCTCAAAACTTCTATTACTCCATCCCCGCAGGGGTAAAGAACCCGTTGCTATCTTGGTTGTGCTACCGGAGCCTCTAAGGAAGTTAGAATAGGAGAGCATTCATCTTAGGGTGGGCTTACTAATTAGATGTTTTCAATAGTTATCTGCTCCATACTTGGCCACCCAGCGTTTACCATGGGCACGATAACTGGTGCACCAGAGGTGTGTCTTTCTTGGTCCTCTTATACTAAGGAAAGGTCCTCTCAATGCTCTAATGCCCACATTGGATATGGATCAAGCTATCTCATGATGTTCTGAACCCAGCTCACGTACCGCTTTAATGGGCGAACAACCCAACCTTTGGAACATACTATAGACCTAGGTGGTGAAGAGTTGACATCGAGGTGCCAAACCTTCCCGTCAATGTGAGCTCTTGGGGAAGATCAGCTTGTTATCCATAGTGTAACTTTTATCCGTTAAGTGATGGCCTTTCCACTCGGCATCGTTGGATCACTAAGGCTGACTTTCGTCCCTGCTCGACGGGTGGGTCTTGCAGTCAAGCTCCCTTTTGCTTTTGCACTTGAGGGCTAATCTCGGTCCAACTGTGGAAACCTTTACACGCCTCCGTTACCTTTTGAGAGGCCTATGCCCCATAGAAACTATATACTTGAGACTATCCCTTGGCCCGTAGGTCTTGACACAAGGTTAGAATTCTAGCTATTCTAGAGTGGTATCTTATAATGGCTCGGGCCCCCCGGAAGGAGGCCTTCTTCACCTTCCACCTAAGTTGTACAAGAAAAGCCCAAAGCCAATCCTAGGGAACAGTGAAGCTTCATAGAGTCTTTCTGTCCAGGTGCAAGTAGTCCACATCTTCATAAACATGTTTATTTCACCGAGCCTCTCTATGAGACAGTGCCCAGATCGTTACGCCTTTCATGTGGGTTAAAACTTACCTGATAAGGAATTTCGCTACCTTACGACTGTTATAGTTACGATCGCCGTTCACCGGGACTTTGATCGCCGACTCCCCTATCATCAGGTCACCAACTTCCTTAACCTTCCGGCACTAGGTAGGTGTCAACCCCCATATATGGTTTTATGACTTTGCGGGGACCTGTGTTTTTGGTAAATAGTCGCTTGAGCCTAGTCACTATAACTCTTTTTGTGAGAAGGCACCTTTTCTCCCGAAGTTACGGGGCTATTTTGTCAAGTTCTTTAGAGAGAGTTGTCTCGCAACTCTAGGTATTTTTTACCTACCCACTTGTGTCAGTTTCGGGTACAAGTACCCTTTTGTTGAAGGTCATTCGAGCTTTTTCTAGGAGTATAGCATGGGTTACTTTAGCACCGTAGCACTTGGTATTCGAACATTGGCTCGGGGCATTTTCTCTACACCTTCTTACCTTAAAAAAGCAGGGGCACCTTGCGTCCTTGAACTGATAACCATCTTTTAGCTAACCTAGCCTCCTCTGTCCCTCGAGGCCAACAAGGGGTAGTACAAGAATATTCACCTGTTGTTCATCGACTATGCTTTTTGGCCTAATCTTTGGCCCTGACTCACCCTCTGTGGACGAACCTGACGGAGGAACCCTTGGGTTTTTGGGGCATTGAGTTCTCACCAATATTTGTGTTACTCAAGCTAACATTTTAGCTTCCGCTTCGTCTACCCTTGCTTGTGCAAGTGCTTCCTTCTAAGTTAGAACGCTCCCCTACCAATGCTTTTTTACATCCTATAGCAATGGTAGGTCGCTCAGCTCTACCTTTTTTTTATCATTGAGCGGTCATTTAGGGGCATTAGTTGGTGATTCGGGCTGTCTCCCTTTCGATGATGAAGCTTATCCTCCATCGATCTCATTTGCCGACCTTGACCCCTATTATTTTAAGGTCATATATAGTATTCTGAGTTTGCCTCGATTCGGTGCCGCTCTTGTGGCCCGCACCAAAACAGTGCTTTACCCTTATATGTCTAGTTAACTGTTGCGTCTCAACGCATTTTGGAGAGAACCAGCTAGCTCTGGGTTTGAGTGGCATTTAACCCCTAACCACAACTCATTCGTTAATTCTTCAACATTAGTTGGTTTGGACCTCCACTTAGTTTCACTCAAGCTTCCTCCTGGTCATG